>JAGDQP010010228.1:20264-56498 GCA_022664845.1 Lepisma saccharinum
CCTAGTAGGGGAGACGAGCCGAATTTATTCTAACCTACTCGTAATGGTACACCTTCATACCAAATTTCGTTTCTCTAGCTTCAGTCATTATAAAGTGGGGCTTAGGCGGGCATTTTGGATAAAAGATGGACACATTTTTAACGTTTTCTTATATTTTCGTGACATACTCGTGATGATACACTGTCATACCAAATTTCATTTCTCTATCTCGAACGATGTGAAAAATTGTATTTCAGCTGCCATTTTGAATCAAAGATGGTGAATTTTTTAAAACGTTGTTATGTTTTCCTAAACTACTCTTGATAATACATCATTATGCCAAATTTCGTATCTCTGGCTCAAGCAGTTGGAAAATGGATTTATGACGCCCGCCATTTTGGATCCAAGATGGCGTCTTTAGAGATATTTTGTAATATTTTCATAATCTACAAATAATGTTGTACTGTCAAACTAAATTTCATTATTCTAGCGGCAGCCGTTTAGGCTGTGTATTCTTTAAAAGCTTAGGGTTGGCGGCCATTTTGAATTCAAGTTGGCGACTTTTTCAAATTTTTAAAAAGTTTTCTTAATTTGCTATTAACGATGTAGTTTCATACCAAATTTCACTGTTCTATCTTTAGCCGTTTAGGCTGTGTATTCTTTGAAATTTTAGGTTTGGCGGCCATTTTGAATCCAAGATGGCGACCTTTTCAAAATGTTGGAATTTTTCCTATATCTACTTATCATCCTCTACCTTCATACCAAATTTCATGTTTCTAGCTTACTCCAAACACCCTAAACAATATGATGAGTGAGTGAGTGAGTGAGTGAGTCAGTTAGCCTAAAATGTGCAATTTCAGGGGTCCACAACTAGAACATAGTTTGAGATACGAATATGAAATTTTGTACATCTGCACATATTTACCATATCTCCTTAACGGCGAAAGCTCATATTCCTATCTTTAACATCTTTTTTCTTACGGGGCCCCCAAATCGTCGATTTTGCCATAAACTCTTGTTCCTGTATAACATGCTTCTGGCAGTGCTAACGTTTTCTGACGTGAAGAACTTGGCTCATGCACTGCCGTGCATGTTGATTCTTATACATCGAGATTATCAATGATGTTACCAATTATCGCAGTTACTCAAATATATACAAAAATTTGTTTCACAGTATAGCAACATACCAAGCCTACAAATTAAAATGTGTTACCAGGGATTAAAGGTATCAGGTATACACTATGCAGTAAAGTAAAAATTGAATATAGTATGAAGATATAATTCGTAATGGTGTTACCCAATAAACCATATTGTTAGTAAACCACATATTGTGGAAAATTAATGTGGAATTATGTGATAATACGTACAGATGCTTATCAGAATAATGGAAACACCTATAGTTGGCAACACGTCAGATGTATGGGTTGGCAGTGGTGTCGTGGCGACCGCAGCGCCGGACTGCTGGTGGTGGTGTGTTAGGTCGGTCACCATACTACGTCAGGCGTCGTGGAACAGGAGTGTGCAGTGGCTCAGCAGACGGAGGTAGTGTAAAATGGGAGACCTCTCAGAGTTTCAAAGAGGGCAAATTGTTGGTGCGCGGTTATGTGGAGTGAGTGTGACGGCAGTGGCTAGTGTGTTAGGTGTGTCGCCAGGGACAGTGTCGAAGGTGATGACGGCCTACACAACACACGGGAAAAACACATCGGGGAAGCGGAACAGTGGGCGGAAGAAAAGCATCAGTGACAGGGCACGCCGGGTATTAAAGCGCATTGTCACGCGGAACCGTCGTGCCACTGCGGCGCAAGTGACGGAGGAACTCAATCAGCACCTCCCCCAACCTGTTTCGACAATCACAGTCCGCCGCGAATTACATGACATGAACTTACGGGGTCGTGTTGCACGGGCCAAACCTCTCATCAGGGACCAGAACGCTTTAGCACGCCGCAAATGGTGCCGCGACCATGCAACTTGGACCGTTGACGACTGGAAACGTGTGGTATGGTCGGATGAGTCACCATTCACCCTATTCCAAACCACGGGCCGTGTTTATGTGTGGAGAACGCCCAAAGAAGCGTATGATCTGCAGTGTCTCCGCCCAACTGTGAAACATGGCGGCGGCACGATGATGCTGTGGGCCGCAATATCATGGTTTTCATTGGGTCCTGTGGTCACACTTCGCGGACGCATCACTGCCAACGATTATGTCGCAATTTTAGGAGACCACTTGCATCCTATGGTCCGGATGTTGTTCCCGGACAATGACGCCATATTCCAGGATGATAATGCACCCATTCACACAGCTGGAGTTGTTGCAGCGTGGTTTGAGGAACATCGGGATGAAGTTCAACACCTCCCCTGGCCCGCCCAATCCCCAGATCTCAACATAATTGAACATCTGTGGTCCATCTTGGAAGCACGACTCCGGCGACGATTTCCACCTCCATCCTCTCTCACAGAACTGGCCGATGCCCTGCACGAGGAATGGTGTAATATTCCACTTGCTACCATTCACGACCTCTATGCCTCCATCCCACGTCGCATCAAGGCTGTTCTGAAGGCGAAAGGTGGCCCGACACCATATTAATCTGGTAAGTTGCACTTTCGTTCAGGTGTTTCCATTATTCTGATAAGCATCTGTATATCATATAGTAAACTTACAGTACAAGAGCACTATAGCTGGGGTAACTAAAATTTCACGTTTTTCCTACATTTTGTCTATAAAGGATTAGTAGGAAAATAGAGAAAAAAATGAATAACAGGGGGCGGGCATTTTCGACCCATGGCCCGCACCTTGCGAGTCACACTCTAATTTTACGCCCATGAGTAAGTTCCTTTAAGCTATATAAACACTGAAATATTATGGACGACCATATGGTATAATTGTATACATTTGACGGCATTCTTTGACTGTATGCTCAGAGTATTACAAATATTTTAGTGATTATTTTTTATGTAACTATTTGTCATTTAGGTAGGCCATCTAATGGATAACACAGCAAAGTAACCGTTGATCGGGTGAAAATCGAATTATTAATGTGAATTACTATATATTTGTGTCAATCCATTTTAATTACAATTTCTGCGATATATCAAACCTGTGTATTCAATAACATCATACTCGATATAGTAGGATATAGTTCTGAGGATTATGCCGTGTTGCAAAAGTTCTGTCGGTTTCTATACAGGCTGCCTCCTGATATATACTGCTTAATTTTTGGCCCCGCTGACATTTTCGGGAATTTTGTTGAACATATGATAGGAGGAGACGGGTGGTAGTACATCATATCTACATTTTATCGATAATACTACAGTTCTCAGGGTTTTAGAGGGAGAAGGGTGATTTTTCAGATGATACTACGTTGAACTTTTCTTGAGAATTTAACTGTTATCAGAAAGGATAGTTGTTGACCTTATCTTATCATGTTTACATATTGAGATTATGAGTACTTATTTACAAGTCACAAGCTTAGGAGATGATGAAGTCGTAATGTACATACAATCTTAAGAGTTTAACTGTTATCAGTCATGACTTTTGTTGACCTTACATTTTTACATATTGACATTATAACTACTTATTTACAAGTCTGAAGGTCAGAAGTTGTTGAAGTTTTAAGATGATAACAGGACACTTGTTAACCTTATGACATCATGTTTACATATTAAGATTTATTTATCTACAAGATTGAATCTGATAAAGGAGTAGAATATAGAAGCAATCCTTTAAATCAGCTTCTGATTGGCTATTGCTATGTGAAGTCAGATAAGTGACGTGGATCACGTGATCGCTTTATGAACTTATCTATTGATCGTCAGAGTCAGATGACATGGATCACGTGATCACTTAATGACTTGATCTGTTGACCTTTAGATATCACCTTATCTGTTGTTTTTGTGATATACTGTTGTCTTTCGCCTTATGATATCTTGTGACCTTATGATAGAGTACAGTGGTGTTGTATACATATAAAGTGAGTATCGTAGTATTATCAAATGTGTTAACTGATGAATCATACGAAGTTCGCATTTTTTGACTGTAACATGTTGACGATGCGATCATCAGACGACCGTGGTTTATTTACTTGAGGTTATTGATTATTGTATTTGGTGTGAGGTATGAAAGATTTCATGTTTGGTTATGAGTTAATCTAAAGGGATAATAGATGTTTGCGAGAGCAATATGATGGTGATGATATTATTAAGCGACCATAGCTCAGTTACTTGAGGTTGTTGTTTATTGTACTGTTTGGTAATGTTTGTGTGAGGTGTTAATGAGCTTGTGTTTGATTATGAGTTAAACTAAAGGGATCATAGATGTTTGCGGGAGCAAAATGATGCTGATTATATTAAGCGACCGTGGCTCAGTTACTTAAGGTCAATATTTATTGTACTGTTGGTTAATGGTTTTATGTGATGTTATTGACTTTATGTTTAATTATAAGTTAATCTAAAGAGATCGTAGGTATTTACCAGAACAATATCATTCATGGTGATGATATTATTAAGCAAACGTGACTCAGTTACTCAAGGTCAATATATATTGTACTATTTGATAGCGGTTTTATGTGGTGTTATTGACATCTATGCATACCCCAGCGTGGGTTGATTTAGTAGGAACAGGTGTTGAACATGAATCAGTAAATGTTGTTAATTAAAAATTCAGTTTTTGTCGACATTATGGGATTGCCTGTTAAGAGCCAATCAGAAACCAGATAGCTGGCTCGTTAGTAGTTGTCTTGTTTATGTAATTTGGAGTGTTTGCTCAAGCTAAGTAGTTAGTTAGTTGATGAGATTGTTAGAGGCGTTTTTAGTTTTTTAATTAAAACGTATTGGTTTGCTGATCTTTTATTTTTTTCTTTAGCATTTAAAGCAAAGGTTTGGCATGGAAAATATCGGAGACTCGGAGAACAACGATACTTTTCCATTAATACTTTGTTCTCATCATAAGAATAAAGAAGTCTCGGTGGTTTAGTGGTTATCGTGCTAGCCTCTCGTGCCTGAGTTAGCGAGTTCAAATCCTGATGAGTCCATTTTTAAAAAAAGAAAAGAAAATTGGGTATATGAGTTAAAACCCTGGTAAGCTCAATTTTCAATTTTTCTATTTCAAATTATTTTTCAAATACTATTTTTTTCAAATAACATTTCTGCTTTTATTTGTGAGCTTCTTCTACTATTAAAATTTCATTTAATCTATATGTACTGTAATTAACATTACGCACTTTGAATTGACAATGAATTTCAATTTTATTTATGGCCTTTAGGCATCTAAGACTCAGGCCGGAGCAGGGCAGGGGGGAAATTCGGGAAGGTGTCAGCTGTGTCAGCTATGTTGTAATCGCGATATTTGTCTGGTGTGACTGAGAAAAAAAACTGGAAAAACCTCAGTCAGGATGGTCGGCTGCTGGCACCGAACCCACAACCTCCCGAATGCTACGGTAATGCTCTACCACTGAGAATTGACAATGAAGAATCAGCGGGAGGTATTTTACTATTCCTGGCACTCAATATATTATATTCGTATATTCACATCTATAGCATATGATTTGTGTGTATATGTAAATTGATTTATGACATTCAAGCGGAGTAGAAGGATCCTCGAAGGATTTTTTAAAATTATTTTAAGGTCTTTAGACATCTGAGGATCAAGCCGGGATAGGGTCGGGAGAGTGTGTTGGAAGGTAGACGGTCAGGGTCTATTTTATAGGCACCATCTATGGGTGAGGAAAAATCTTGGGAAACGGTAGTTACAATACTCGACCGCTGGAATCGATCCCAGTACTTTCCGAATGCTAAGCCAACGCTCTAGAACGTTTTTATAACTTTGTTTACCCTAAGCCGGTTTTACTTGTTACATTTGATATACCTTTTTAACCTGTATAGACTGATATTCTTAGAATTAAGTTAAAAGCACACACATACCCGAGGCGTACCACTAAGCCACGGACGCTGGGCACTGGAAGAATGCGACCAAGGCCTAAGTTGATGGTATCATCCTGGTGTTTGTTGAGGACAAAACCTGGAAAACTCTTTAAGGTTGCCACAGTGCGCCAATTAAAGTATTTTTACAGGAGGAATGATATGTTGTTGATATGAAAATAACATGATAAAATTAATATTATACATTATACGTGTTCCCACATGCATACTCCCAGGGGGAATTTCCCCCTCATCTCCCTGTTAATTCGCACAATGGGTTTCCGTACTTTTAGCGTATCTGACTTCCGTGAATTCGAATATACTTTACAAACCTAAGAGAGTCGTAGAATTTGCGTTAAATTTTTCACTTACCATAGCTTTTGTGAATCCCTTCCAAGGATTATTCCTGTGGTCCAGTATCCATTTTGTCAAAATGTGTTCACATTTATTATTACTACTTGTGTTCTTGCATTTTTAGTAGCCATGGGTTAGCGGAGGTTAGGTAAAGTCAGGTTCGCACAAACAGGTAGAAATGTATTTTTAAAGAAAGAAACGAAAGTACAAAGATACATAACCGAACCTGACCTTACCTAACCTACCCTAACCCATGGTCACTAATCTAGGACACTCTACGAAAAATGCAAGAAAACAATTATTTATGATAAATATGAAGAGATAGAAATATATTTTCAAATAAAAAAATACTCGTACCCGCCGAAATTTGAACTCGGGTCCTTTCACTCAAAAAGCAGACGTCTTAACCACGGTCGCAGCTTACAAATGGAGATTTCGAAGTTGTATTTACACTACAAATGTGTTACGTAAAAATGCTACGAATGTCATTCGCGCGTGCAGTGCTGTAGTCCCAGAATTTTCACACGGTATATACTAAGTTTATGAATCTTTAGACAGAAATCATGTTTCCATTAAATATAGGGAAGGAATAAGTTAATTTTCTACAAAAACAAGAGAGAACGCAAATTACTTTAATTATCTTCTAGTGATACAAAAACAACGAAATTATATGCATAATTCCTTGCATTAAGGGAATGAGAAACAAGATTGTTGCGACTTTTGCACAACTATAAAGCTATATCAGTTCAAATTCAGTTACAATTCTTCATGTCGAATTGTCGATTCTGCAACAAAGGGATACAAGGGACATTAGCGAATAAAACGTTCAAGGCAATCTTTGTATGATATAATTCAAAATATGTTAAGGTCCAAGGTTTCGTTGAATAAAATATGATAGTTTTTTATTACATATATTTCGGTTTATATATGAAAGATTACCTCTTACTTCTTTCTGTTCGTCATCTCCCACTTGTATCCCTTGGCTTCTGCAGTAAACACATAAGTATTACTTGTTCCACCTCTTATAAATCTATTCAGTATAGTGTGCTGGGACTAACTTCATATATCGAAAAGTCAAACTTCTACCTTGCTTTTGAAAATATGTCATATATTACTCAAGAACTGCACACAAAATATCTGCTCCAATTGTCTGCATCCATTATGCACATTTCTACGAAAGTATTATTGTAGCGAAAAGATAGCAATAATATACTGATGCACATCCTGTAGTTATATCCTTTTCCTCTTCTCAAGTGGAACCAAAAATATTTGTCTGTAGTAATCTCACCGGAACAGGCAAGTTAATTACATATATAAACGATACGAAAGTAAATGGTATACACATCTTAGCAGAAGGTATACGCTATGTATAAGATTAATCAGAGGGTATACGGCGTAACTGGTTGACAGTAGCGAGTGTAGATAAGATATTATATATAGATAAGTATAGATAAGATACTTATTCCACATACTTGTTATGGTCTGTATAGATAAGTGGTCAGCGTGTGAGACTCTCATTCTCAAGGTTCTTGGTTCGATTCCCTGTCTGAATTTCAAATTATTTTCTGCAAAGAAATAAGCACTGTAAGTGATGTTCGTGATTGCTACTGGAAGATATTTATCCCATAAAAAGAGAAAAACAGAAGACAGAGAGAGGGTACAGAGGGGAAAGACGCAGACTTTGTATTCATAACCGTTAAAATTTCATTTATTTCCATGTCTTCCACTATTTTTCTTTGCCTCTTTCTTTCCTTTCTTCTCTTTTTTCTCTCTTTCGCAGCCTTTTTCCATGCTTTCCCGCTCTCTCTTTCTCTGTCTCTGTTTCCGTGTTTGAACAACACAAGTTTTGTTCAAATGTAAAATGACGATTCTTGCATGATGTCCATCTTATTATTTTCCTTTACTTTGAATTAATTCTTATTTCTTAGAACTTAATGTGAATGTAATTTCTGCCTAGCTATCTCGTGGCTCTCTAAATGATGCTGAAGGATTCAAACTTTCTTCCTCCAAATGGAGGAATATCCTGGGATGGGTTTTGGCGCATATTTGTATTGTCATGTTGCTTGTCTAACCATTAGACGTACAGTAAAACAATTCTCCTGGAGGAAAGAACTATTATTTCTTATAACTCCAACCTCCATTTACTTTTGTAAGTGGCTATATAATGTTTTCACGTGACCCTTCAAAGTATTTTTCCGCAGAAAAGAAAAATCAGTATTTGTTTATTTTGTGTGAGCTATGTATGTGCGAACTTTCATTCAATTCACTTCTATTTCTCGGCCATTTTCCGCGCCGACTGAAATATATTTCGAGGGGGATTTGGCCTCTGCAAACCGTTTTCCGACAGAGAAGGAAAATACATATTCTTTTATTTTACGTCGAATATTTATATGCCAAATTTCAGTATTGTGCTGAAGATGTTTACTTGGTTAGTCTATATTAAATATTTAGATAACTTCTAGCGTCACGTGCCGTACATATATCTTTAATAAATAATTTTGTTTCAGTCATCGGGCCGTGAAGTTTTGATTCTTGTTAAAGGGTTGGTTAACCTAAATTTGTAAAACCTATCTCGCGCTGGATAATAGCTAGAACAAAATAATTCAAATGCTGAATGAAGGCGGGGGGAGTATATCCATTAAATGAATAGAATGGACAGGAACTTGAGTAGAGGAGAGGTACGACCAGAAATTAATTACAACAAGCTGAGGCCGATGAAAATGTAAAAAATACATATCTTTATATCTCGGAAATATAACATAAAATAATCATTTAGGTATGGTCACAGGAATTTTAACTAGGAAATAGCTTTACAATAATGTTGGACAACTACTTTTAAAGGCAGTTCCAGGAATTTGTCACGTGATCTTTCCTTATTCACTTAACGTTTAGTTAGATTTTTGTGTTATTTTTTAAAACAATTTTCTAGACCTTCGAAATTTGTTAAAAATTCTTCTGTGGCGGCGTTTGCATCAGAATAAGCTTTTTTTATTTCAACCCGCTTCCACACATGCTTAAACACACTCATGCGTACAGAATACGCGTACATACCTGCATATAATAAAGAAAAGCGCCAATCTGCTTCCCGTAGGTGTACGCAGGCGCTTCCCTTGGATATATTTTCAGGTAAGACGTAGCTGAGAGGTAATGGGAGCAGGGGAAATTGTGAGTTGCTCCAAATTATATGGACAATAAGACTATAAACCAGTGCCATCGCACACTGCCCAATTACAGCAGATCGTAAACGCTATGAAGACAATTCGGTCACATCTACAAATAGTCACTAACGAAAGTTTAGTCCCTTTTTTACAAGGATGTTAATGTCGGCAGAATAGGTGCTACCGCCAACATGAAAACCTTCTAGCTTCATTGCTGTTTGCAGAGGCATAATCCCGGATGTTGCAGCATTATTATTCGATTATAAAAGCCTATAAAACATAGAAAGAACGTGCACATTGTTAGTACTCTACAGGGAGAAAGCGTCGTCGTCTTATCTATTAAAATTTCCAGCTTTTCAGCTCTACTGCAAAGAAGAGAGAAATGTGAAGTAAAAAAAAATGCTGAATAAGCCAACTGACAATGTTTGTTCGAACACAGTGGCTCATTTGTCGTCCAATAATGAGACTGCTATGCTCCATTTTGCTCTTCTCTTTGCCGTGTTTCGTGTCTTATAAATTCAGTTGAATACGTTCTGAGTTTGCATTTTCTCTTCAAAACTTTTCCCTCCGAAAGTAGCAGGAAACTTCAACGTGCATTTTCCTAATTGGGATGCTCTGAATACGAAATTTCTTTACCTTTCTTTCTCACATTCATGATGAATTTCAAGATATTTTAAGGTTAAAAAAAAACCGCTATAATATAAACAATTTGACGAATTGCACACTTCAAAAATATCAATTGCGCGTGAGTGGGTATTTTTAAACAATTTACACAGGAATCACTTTCACTCGTATTTTAACAGTCTTTGCGTTTTTCATGACTTGATTCGAATGACATTACCAGATACCGTACGTACGTCTACATTGATGCAACAAGTAACCGCATATACCAACGGAAATAAAATAATTGATATCCATACCTAACCCAGTGATACGTGATTTTCCATAAAATAATACTGGGGCTAAAGCTATATCTCGAATATGAAACGGAATTCGACAGATGCTTAACGTAACCCTTTTATTGTTCTGGGTCAGAAATTAACCTGCAAAATCTGAAGATTGAATTCAGTTACACCCTGTATATATTATAGTACCCCACCAGCACATCAGTATCGACCGATATCAATAACGAATGATTTACGATTTCGATCGTTGTTATTGTCCAATATCGATCAATATCAAATGTTAAACTTTTCTTTGCCGGCATTGTAGATATTAATGCTGATCGGTTATACGATATCGATCGCTATAGGAAAGCGCCCCTTTCGCTGAGAAAAAATTACAGTGATAATAAATGGAATTACGTATATATTTTTACAGTAGTTTTTTTTTCTTTTTTTAAAAAAAAAACGTGATCTTGATAACATTCCTGTCTTTATTCCATTACCCGATTTATTTTATCTTCTTCATTTATAGTTGAAAATTTTCCTACTTGTCTGAATGGATTCGAACCTATAACCTTATGATTTGGTGTCCGCTGTTTTAACCACTACGGTACGGAGATATTCTTCGAGAATAATACATCGATTACATATTTTATCAAGTCAGACATGGAATGTGGTGCCATATACAGTATTTTCATGACAGAATAACTTTAAGCAGGGAGCATGTAGAAGTTTTATACGTATTATCTTTCTCATATCAAAGCTTTGCGTTTATAAACTCAAGGGGTCATTCCAGCTCAAATCGCCTAAATTTCAAGAATCTTCCAGGTCGACCATCTCAGATTTGAACTTTTTTTCCTCAAGTACTATGGGTCAAGTTAGGAAGAAATGTAAAATATATCTTTTGAATTCCTTTCCATTCCAGAGATATATAATATCAAAGAAAGATCGAAAATCATGATATCTCCTATTCGTGACTGTCCTTTAAAACCGCAGAGTTCCAAAAATGTATAATTTCTGTTAATATTGTCCAAATGACGGGAAATTTTGGGAGGGTTACTTCAAAGAATACAGTTTCCTCCTATAATTTCAGAAGAAGTATTCTGTTGCCAGGTTTAATTATAGGGTTTGTTAAAGACAAGAAAAACTAAAATGTATTGTATCGCTTGTTGATGAAACATTAATTAGTTTAACGATGTTTGCAATTAATGACAGTAATAAAATTTCACCTGTTACATGAGAGTATAGTAGAAGTTCAGTGAGAAAAGTTTCAACTTTGTTCCAATATTCCTTCTTTATTTAAAATTAATCTTTAAAACATTTGAAAATTTTGTACATAATATCCCATAGGAGAACAACAACTAGTTTAGTGATGTTGATAAACAATAACTAACTAAATCTATGGCTTATGGCATCATTCAGTAAACTGTGGTCCGCGGACCACAGGTGGTCCTCGAGGCCTGTCTTTGGACAGGCGCAGGGTGGTCTCTTGAACCTACTAACTTTATTATTTTTATTTTTGGGACCTTCCTAGCCACCCCTACCTCTTTGTTTTCTTGACACAACTTTGTTTCGAGTACCTGAGGGTACAACAAATCGAAAACGGATTCTTCACAAAGTTGGAATATCCCCCGTTTCGTCTCCCCACCTCGATCCCTGCTCGGCATCGAGGCACGGAGTCGATAGGACCTGTTTTCTCAAAGTTAATGTTGTTGCGAGGGCTATATGGGGATATTTCTAATAGCGCAGTTCCGGTTGACAAATCTGGGCCCTATTTCCGCGATTAGGGGAAATTAACTTTCTTTTATTTTTTAATTTTCTTTTCTTTTCTTTTCTTTTCTTTTCTTTTCTTTTCATATACATTGTTTACATAAAAGAGACTTGATTAAGTATTACAATTTACAACATAGTTATTTTTTTCTTATTTATTTATGTATTTATTATTTTTATCATTGTTATTATTCTTTTCTCCATTCATTACTTAATTGGATTCTATAAATATTCTTATTTACCTGTAGCTTCTCTTTTATCTAAATTCCCATTCACACTCAATCATTCCCATTATTATTCTTTTCATTACTTATTCTTTATTAATTATTCATTCTTAGTTTGATAGTGTTATGTGTGTAATTGTGTATATGATCTTCTTCAAGATAATACGTAAGTACAATTCCTTTCCTTTCTATTCAAATTTCCTAACCTATTATATTGCCTATTCGGTCTTCTCCTGTATGTACTTTACAGTATGTATAGTTTCGTATTAGATCACACATATAAAACGTCACTATATTTCGTGTATTACACGTTTTCAAGTACAGAGGAAGAGATAGAAGTTCACGTGTTCACAAAGTACAAGTTTGAAGAGACAGTGGCGACACGTAGCGGACAAAGCATCAAAACTGGAGAACAACTGACTGCCGTAGCGTTATATTGTTATTCGTAGTATTCATTACTATGTAGGAACAAATGAAACAACCTATCATGAATCGGAAAATTGTCATTACTATATATAAAAATGGAAACTTTTCATGAATTGGAATCCAGAAAAGGTTTCGTTTCAAAATTATGCTGAAAATCTTCGCTACTACGTCCATATTAAATTTCAAGTTCGGATATCTTCAGCTCAAAAAGTTTAATCGTTAAGTGCATTCAAATTAATGTTCCTCGTGGTCAAATTTACTATAATTATTAAAAGCCGGTGTGGGCCAGTTTGCTTCCCTGGTGACTTCCAGTTCGAATATCTCGAGTTCCGAAACTCGGATCGTCAAAATTCCTTCAAATTCATGTTCCTCGTGGTCTAATTTACTATAATTATTAAAAACCGGTGTGGGCCAGTTTGCTTCCCTGGAGACTTCCAGTTCGAATATCTCGAGTTCCGAAACTCGGATCGTCAAAAATTCCTTCAAATTCATGTTCCTCGTTGTCTAATTTATGATAATCATTAAAAACTGGTGTGGGCCAGTTTGCTTCCCTGCAGCCCAAATCTGAGATGGTCGACCTGGAGGCATTAGGCGATCTGAGCTGGAGTGACCCAAAATAAAATAATAGCTGAGCAAAGCAAATACGTTTTATTTAAAAACTAAAACGTATAACGGTTTCGCCAACTAACAACTTGAGTTCATCAGACACACTCATGAAGCCGTTGAGTGTGTCTGATGAAGCCAAGTTGTTAGTTAGTTGGCGAAACCGGTTTATGTTTTTAGTTTTTAAATAAAATGTATTTGCTTTGCTCAGCTATTATTTTAACTTGAGCATTATTTTTATATAACATGTGTTACTTTTCCATTACATAAACTTTCTCGAAAACACACGATGCTTTTCGGAACGTTATCGAGCAGTTTCGAATGATATCGCTCAATGATCCCATCTTCATAGAATGATATTTCTCTAAACTTAATATTTTAACCTGTCAAGTATTTTTACGCGTTTTCTGGGTGAACTAGAAAACGTTTCTTAAGTATCAAGAATGCCATTGAAAATCAAAATGTCGTACCATACCAATGTCGATCGATGTTTACGCAGAACGGTCAACTATGATCGATATCCGCATTATTGGCTCGATTTACTTGTGTTGCTAGGGTAAACTTCTGGCTAATATTATAGGCACACTAAACTAGGGTTGCTATATTAAAAAAGTAAAAATCCGGGACACTACTATTATGTCTGAAATGTTCGAAATAAAAGAGGGAAAACTTCCTCGCGCTACATGGTGTCCTGGAGAAACTATTAGATCTCCTAAACGTTTTAAAAAATCGAAGTACTTAAAGAACTAAAATAGACTTGATATATGTTACTGTAAATAAATAACTATAAAAATTTCGCTATTGAGATATTCCTTCTCCGTTTTCATCACCCTCGGTCTGCGTAAGGTGATTTGGTGATCGAGTCATGGATTTGTTAAAGTAATCTTTTGTAACCATCGCTAAAAGTATAAAACACAATTAGCTCGTTCATCCGCGGATTTGATGGGAGGAAAGCGTTCCGGGTAAAAAGTTACGGATCAGTGCTGAATTAAGCTATTTTGAGCCCCTGTTACCTATTGCCTATGGTCGTTACTATTAACATATGTTACGGATTTACCTTTGACGGGCCTCTGAACTGGTAGAGGCCCTGGACAACACTCTTAGCCCTCCTTAATAAGTCTGTGTTCCAAATAAACCAGATTTACGATTCATTCATGTTGTAAGACCTGCAAATCCAGAATTATAGTAAACAATTGTTTATTTTAAGGAAGATATAAGGCCTAATTAATTTTAGTAAACTGAAGGCGAAGAATTAGAAACGCACTCACTTCTATACGATATACAGGTGTTTTGGAAGTGACAACAATTATTTTATAACTTTAGAAAATCGTTTCTAATTAACCGAAGTTCCAGATCAATGAGTTCCGGATAAATAAGGTTTCAGTGCATTAATTTCTCATTATTGCAGATCAAGACAGAGAATGTTATCTGATAATCACATGAATTTGTAAAGGTGATCTGGCCCTCTCTCTTCCGCCTCAAAGAGGAACAGAAAGCACCAATAATTTTAATTTTGTGTCTTTGTATAGCCAATCTAGTTGACCGTAAACCTGAATCCAATGGTATATGTGTTCGTTATTTCTTTTCTATTTTTAATTTTATTTTTAAGACATTTGAGCTGCCATACACATAAATTGATGAGAATAAAATCGTCTGAAATCAAGGTAAAACTTATTTTTTCTTTCTTGTTCACTGAAACCGGGACATTTTTGCATAGTGTTGCCACGAGACGAGACGTCTTGTAAAATGTCTCATCATCTCGCCCTATGTCTAGAAAAATGAAAACAGAGTTAATTAATTTGTTTAAAGAATTATTAACTCGGAATAAAATATTTGCCTTGGAAACCATACCAGTGTTCTTCAAATTAGCGCTATCCTACAAAGAACAGGGAATACCTAAAGTTATTTTTAATGATCCTTACAAACAGCTTTAATTTTCATTTTCCAATTAATTGAAGCTTAATATATTTTTCTGATAGTACTTCAGATTCAAGTACAATGTTAGAGCATTGGTCGAGAGGTCTATGTATAAAAATCTTATGTTATAGAAACACTCCACAAGTTTTCTTAATGGCAGTTTCAGTAGTTAACTATAGTATCATGGTCTTTCTCCTTCCGAACAAAGACAAACGTGTCAGCCTTTTTCGGTACTGAGTTTTGAAAGGATGCTGGGTTTGACAATATTTTTTATTGCTTTATGATGTTATTCGAATGAAAAAATTGCAGTTCAGGGTCGAGGAGCCTTAGGCCCTTAACAACAGAAAAATATTATCTTCTAAACGATTTGTCCTTGTCTTGTGAAATTATTTGAATCTTTTAAAGGACCTTAGGCAACTTTGGCTTAGGCCGAATGGATGATGATGAGAGAAATAGTGGAATGAAGAAGTGGGAGGATACGGGAGAACCCCGAAAAAATTCACACACTTGATGTTTGTCCACCACAAAGCCCACATGGCACTAACCGACGACCACACGCACAAGAGCTGAGTGCTCTACGACTAAGCCACCGCGGCACATCCTTTGCTTGTGTAGTTCGAATAATAACTTTGTTGTGGTGGTGCAATCTCCTACGTTTAGTTTTGTTTACATGATATGCTGCAATATTTTATCAGACAGACGAGACGAGACAGAACCCTTCAAGACGAGACAAGCACAACTTTTCGAGACGAGACACGTTTCGCACGAGACGAGATAGCCAAAAGTATCGTCTCGTCTGGTGGCAACTATTTTTAACTCTTCCTCACTAGTGTTCCGTTTTTGCCTTAGTGTTCCTATAGGATAGAACAATAATTTTTATATTCCAATATTCAAAGATGATGATGTTTTCGTGTTTTCCCTCGATTCTAGTCTTCTCATCCACGTTACAATCAGGAAATAGTCCTATAGCTTATGAATATTAGAGTGAATTAAATTGGTTGAAATACCTGGCTTTCATACACTTACACTCAAACTTCTTCCAAACTTATCCACACTTGAAAGATGCGGGTGTTATGTTTCATATTTAACCACAAGTAATAGGTAAATTTGGAAATGGTAGTGTCATATTCGTATGTAAGCCTGACACAATTGTAAGTCAATTATTAGAGCGATTGTAAATGTGTTACACAGTTCGGGGCATAAGTATTGGAATTTGGACTGAGTTTCTCTCCAGATTGTGTAAAATTCTAGTGTTTCTAGATTATCGTTGTAAAACCGGGTCACTTTTGGAGACAGATTCCACTAACCAGGGCCAGATCAACGTATGGGCTAAGTGGGCTGTAGTTCAGGGGCCCCGCCGAAAATAACTAAGTTACCCATGTACGTAGCATAGGTTCACGGCCGTCGTAATGCATGGACACAGTGGGAGTCGTCTGGCGCTCCTAAACTTATACGGGTTAATACTTCTTACTTACATCTTAAAAGCATTGACTTTTCTAAATCCTTAATTTGATCATATTTTATTCAGTTTGGAAAAGTATTGCACTATCGTGGCCAAAATAATGTTTACATGACTTTGTTGTACACGATTTTTTATCTAAGCCTCGAAGATAGGTCACCAAACTAACGTAGAGTGGGCGGTGTGTGATTGAGTGTGTGCGTGAACGAGCAAGGTTGGAATTTTCTTTTCTTTAACAGAATACATTATCATATGTCCTGGGTTTTGAAAAGATATTTATGATTTCTTGTAGTATGTAGCAAATAATGAAAAAGCTTAAGCGAGTCGCATTTCAAAAACCAAAAGAGGGAACGTAATACTATTTTTACTTTAGGTGAACCACTGGTTCAAATTTACTGAAAAGTGTAACTCAAATTGTAGAGTAGAAAAGAACCTTACCGAACAAGGAGAAACGAAAATGAACGTTGAAACCTATGGTTACTAGGTAATATTTCTCTCTTATTCCATAGAACACCAACGTTATTCACTAAAGACAAGAGCAAGCGTCTGTTTCTATCAGTTCTTAAAAATGGGGCACGATGTACATTTTATAATTTTTTATAATATGTTGTTTTTTACGTTTATCATTTACAAAGATGTTAGTATCAAAATACACAAAACATGTTACGTGCCAAGTTATAAGTTATAATAAATGTAATTTCTCTCTCTCTCTCTCTCTCTCCATATATATATTCAACAGATACAGATAAAAGAATGGATCTTTGAGCATCACATAAAGAATATCTGAGATAAATTAATATCTTTCTCTTTCCAGACAAATATTTGTGTGTGTGCGTGCGTGTGATAAACATAAATATGAGTATGTTTTGTTCCAAACGGCCACCATATCATACTTTGTAGAGCGTTGGTTTCGTATCCGGGAGGTAATCGGTTCAGTACCAGCAGGTGACTGTCCTGACTTAAGTTTCCCAATGTTTTCCTCAGCCACACCAGGCATGTACCGGGATGGTATCTTCAGTTTAGAAGCTGGCCAACTCCCTACCGCATTTCGCAAAACTTTATCTCGGAGTGATTCATAGATGCCTAAATGCTATAAATAAGATGCAAATCCAACGAGTATAATATATAAACCTGTCGCTCTGTTAATCGGCATATTGCTTTTTAATGGCGTGTGGATGGATCGACATGGAGACCGAAATGGATCGAGTGGCTCTAGCTCAGTTGCTATAACGTAGGCTTAGCAATCGAAAGGTTCTATTACGGCTATTTATCCTCACTGAGGTGTTACCGGGCCATTTTCCTCACGAAACGAATAAACTAATGTTTATAATAATCCGCAGAGATAGAATAAACACACACATAATGACAGAGAGTATGTGTAGGAGAAGGAATGAGTAAGAGACAAAGAGAAAAAAAGACCTGACGAAGTCATGGAAAGAAAGAGAAAGATAGAGAAAGATCAATGAAAACATTGAAATTAGAATGATTTATTATTACCTAAAGAACAAACGCAAACACACGGTTTACTTTCTGAATCTAGCTAGTGATGCTTCTTTCTCCAACCCAAGAAAAATCTCTGATTGAGTTCTGTAAATAGTTGAAGCTATCATTTTAGTCGAAAAAACATGGCGCTGACTGGGGATCGAGCCCGGGTCGTCAGAATGAAAGGTCAAGACGAAACCACTGCACCACACATTTCACTTCTAAAAACTTCGCAACACGTGTTACAGTTGTTCTGTGTTAAAGAAGTAGAAGGACACTGGACGCTTCAGGTCAATGATTTGTAATATCATTTGTCTACTATTGGTATTTCAAGATATTTTATATCGTAAATCAATTACTATTAAAAGAAATTTGGTTGTCATGCTTTATTGACATTGTTCGCTTCTCATATCAACACTAAGCAAATTCTATCAAATATTACGTTCATATTGTATATACTTAATGTACACTCATCTGATGTATTTCATGTCCCCAAATTACCTTATTTGTTTGAAAGTACATATAATCAAGATTTATCCTATATCGTTATATTCTTTAGGATATTATAACATTATTTTCCAATTGCCAAATCTGGTCTGGTCTGGTCTGGTCTAAGAACTAGTGTGGAAATGGCATTAATTACGCCCATCCATGGCACTTTTGTTTAAATAATTGCTGTTTTTAATAATATTTTTAATATGATATATGACAGTTTAACAGTCTATCAGTCTTTATGATTGCTGTTTTAATGTCAGTTGATTACCAGTTGCTATGGTTACAGTCCGCCATAGGTGTCGGTTCTACTCTTTAACTTTAGTCACAGTCACTATTATGATGTATATTTCACTATTAATTTTAAATTTCAAACTTGGAACACTATTACATGAAGCATTGAAGCACTATATGACGAATATTGTTAAATTTTCTAGGTGTGAAGGCCAAAATCACAATTAAGTAGAGCAAATTAATCACTACGAATTTCAGCGGCTTCTATCCATTAAGCCGCCATCTTGCCGAATCCTGCCAAATCTTGTAGCTAACATCACATTATTTGAACTTATAATCTGTACGATTTTTTGTTTTATTCTTTTCTTTCAAATTAACATCAACCGCCCGAACTATGAATTTATGTTCAAAAACTGTTTATGCACTTTTTAAACACTTATCAAATTACCCCTTTTTTCTTGAAAATGAGCTCACATATAATCAACACGAACCAAAACCACAAAACAATATTAGTATATTAGTTCCATATTACAAAGATGCAAAAACTTAATGTCAAATTGTAAAGTTCTAAGTATTTCAGTTCCATAGAAATATTATCTTTAAACCTTTTCAGGAGAAAAGCTAGATTTTACTATTAACACCAATCTGTAGCCTTTCAACTACATTTGTTCCCACCGTTATCTATAAAACATCACAGTTTCATATTAAAAACATTACGTTAAGAATAGTCAATTTCACAACAAACACATAAATTAAATCTTCAACATTTCAACTAAGAACAAAATTTAAATCACGAAACTTAATACCATGTTACTTTGGATACTCATAATTAAATAACGCATTATCGATATACATACAAATACTTTTTAAACAAGGCTTACAGAATTCATTAATGACAGAATCTGTGAAAGTTTAGAGTCTCACCATAAAATTCCGATAGAATTCTTTCTATGTCAGATCGATTCAAAGCTCTATTATAAATTACTCGAATATATTCCGGTTCCTTCACAACATTGCACTGTTCTAGTTCCTGCGTGAATTCCAAACCGTTCACTCTATCAGATGAAATCACTACATTTTTTGAATCCTTTTCCGATTCCGATTCATTCTCTATCATTGGAAATTCAGAAAACAGACTATTTTCTTCCGGAACTGAAGCAGTACCTTGCTCTTCAACATGATTAACTCCTGATACCTGGTCATGAGAAAATTCTATTTGACTTTGATTTAAATCTTCATCAACCGTTATCATCATCTTTTTCTTTCTCTGAAGATTCTGGATTCAAAATGGAGTTGTTTAACGGAACGTCCTTACTCATAACATTAGTTTGTCCACTCAGACCTCCGGTACTTGCACAAGTTGATTCCAAAATTGTTAAAATATTCTCCTTTATTGTCTTCAAGATATCCTACTATAAAGAATCCTCGAAATCATCCATTTCTTTTTGTAAACTTATTTCTTTTTGTAGCATCACCTGTTTTATCCTCTTGACATTCTCTTGGATACCACTTAGTTCCTTTCGCAAATATAGCATCTGTTTCTCCAAATGAAACATCAACTTGGAATCTTCCTCAGAATGATCTTTATCTTTTTCGTTATCTGACCTAACCAACTCAGAATAAAGAGAATGTTGTATACCGGTACTGTTCGACGTAGATAGAATAAAATCTCTCCAGGTAAGAAAAAAGGGTGTAATTCCTTTACGTCCTAGAATGACAGAAGGTAACGTGTATTTAGATATGAAAAAGGTAAAACTTCTTGTCACATTTCTATAGGAGCAAGGAATTTCTACCTTGGCTGAAATCTGTAACCTTCCTTCAGTTATAGATCTTAGATAAGCAAAGTTGGGCTACTTATTACATTTTATACCAAGGGCCTTAGCTGTGTTATAATCTATTAAATTGTAGGATGATCCAGAATTCAATATCACCTCCATGTTTCTACCTTGTATTATCAATGGAATTATTAATTTATCATGATCTTTGTTAACTCCAAAGTCTAATACATTATTTACCCGTATATCGTGTATTGATATGCCTACTTTCGCATTGCCAGTTTCTTCAATTGTATCCGAATTGTCACACCTTGGTAATTCCACAAGACCTTAGTAGGTGGTAAATCCCTTTTTCTCGCAAAACATTGAATCTAAAGTGGTTATTTTTCTGACAATGGCCACATATCTTATCAAATGCTAGGCACTCGTTCCTTGGGTGATTACATCCACAAGATCGACACTGGGTGACATTGGATGATGTATTTTCAGGGAACTTGTTTGACCTCTTTGGATTGGTATTAAATGAATCCCTATTCTCCTGTATAGCATTAATATTGGTTAGCTTCAAAGCATTTGAAAGTAATCTACTTTGACTCTCCACTGCTTCGAATTGCTGAGATATTCTTATCGCCTTCTCAAATGAAAGATCGCGTTTTCCTTAATGATACATCACTGACCCTTAAAACCAACTGGTCTTTACATGCCTCATTTTCAGTTTTTAAAATTACACTTTGAAGCCTGTCTACTTAATTGATCGATATATTCTTCAATAGACAGTCCGCTGAAGTATTCGGTGGAATGTGTAACGTTCAGTGGTCGTATTAGATGTTCTAAAGAAAATTTTAATCAGCCATTTCGCTAGTTGATTGAAATGTAATTTTGTCAGTTCATTAGGTTTTACCATCTCCCTTAATCTAGCATAAAACTCTGGGGAAATTGACGTCAACAAAATCTGCAGTTTCTTTTCCGGAGTGAGATCATGCATAGCACAATACACATTAAATCTTTCAAGGTAATTCTCTACAGTTTCTCTTGCCTCATCAAAACTGTAATACGTCATCTTAGATTCTGCCATACTGCCTAATTATTGTTATCTAAATAGTGTATCAATATAACTCGTATCCGTTAATGCTCGTCGTCACTTTAATATCCTTTGTCTACTATTGATATTTCCAGGTATTTTATATCTTAAATCAATTAATATTGAAAGAAACTTGGTTGTCATGCTTTATTGACATTGTTCGCTTCTCATATCAACACTAAGCAAATTCTATAAAATATTACGTACATGAGCTCCTGCGTAGCCTAGTCGGTAGCGCGCTCGACTTCAGTGCGAGCGGTCCCGGGTTCGATTCCCGGTGGTGGCTCAAAAATTTCGGTGTTGACCCAGCAATTGGGGAGCTGTTGTGAATAAGATAGCGGCGATCACAGTGAGAGCTTCGGCTCTCCTCTCCCAACCCGTCTGGTCAGCGTGGGAGCAGTAGACCAACTTAGGGATGTCAACGGCTCGCTCGCAAGAAAATCCTCTATATGTTAACATGAGTAAAATTATACAAAACGATTACAGAGAAATACAGATACAAATACAAGATTACTATACACATTGATTACATAATATAAACATACACTTAATCATCATAATACTAAATATATTTGATCTGGCCAGATCGTACCAAATAATACACTCAATTTATACACCTAATTACAATAAAATGCAATATAAAAATTAAAAAAATACATAGATAATTGAAATATATATATATACAAAGTAACGGAAGAACATCGCGCCTGTTACAATTGAATGCAATTTTGTAAATATGTATTTATTGAGTTTTTAGATCAGGTTATATAATATTTACGTAAATAAAATAGACATTTTCTATGTTAATCAATATTGTTTTATTATACAATTAATTTCGCTTGAAATTATTTATTTTAACGTTTTTATAACTGTGTCGCACATATGTTTTACACACAATGTACAAATTTCATAAAGCAAAATATCTGATTTAAAAAATCCATCATTATTATTACTTGTTTCTGTTAGCTCATTACAAATAGAATGTACAAAATGCTCATTTTTTCAATTTGCGGTACCTAAACTCGCCCGTATGCAGTTCTATTTATTTTTCAAGATATTTGGTTACAACATGGTCAATTATCTTTTGAGCTTAACGAGTAAAACATTTTATATTTTGTGTTGCGCAGTTAATACAGTGTTCTAGGGTTGATATTTTCCCATGTCAATAGCGTTAATATTACTCTAGAATTTTTTTTAGCACTTCTTCATTGTTTTAAGCACAAAATATATCATATATTTTTCCATATAGCTTGCCGAGCACCAGTTTATAATAACCTATAATTTGTGTTTTTAAACACAAACTTGTAGCAGGCGCACAATTTTCACCAGACTTACACATCACCAGCCAAATATTGTGATATTTCACTTTTGTGTTTAAATAACTCCAACCACTCGGCTTCGTTTAACGTAATCTCATTTTCATTGATTTTAACAAAGCATATTCGAGGTTCAAACTGTTTAGTATAGTCCAACCCTGTAATAACTTGCTCATAGGCCGATTTACATTAAAAAAAAAATACGATTTTCCATCTAATGCTGAATCCTAGATTTTTGTTCTTTTTCCACCAAATGCTGAATCGTTAATTTTCCTCTATTTTCGGTTCACAATCTTCCATAGAACTAACTGATAATGGATCTGTGTTTGCTTTTTCAAACTTTTTTTTTCATCAGACTCGTTAGAATTAAAACACCGCTTCATTTTGATTGTTTGAAGAGATCTTCAGACAAACAGAATATAAAATAATTTTAGAATTTTAATAATTTATACAATGCAAACCCAAGCTTTAAGTGTTACTCATAACTGTATTATTATTATTTACTATTTATTTTACACTATACCCATTTTTAATAGAACAGCGTTTGCTAATGCACAATAATAATTTTAATTTTATTGCCTTTTATGATATTCACATTTTAATACATAATTAGAGTCTATTAATAGTTGTTTAAGCGATGGACAGCCTAACAACCGTAATTCAAGCACTTCACGCCTTAGCAGCTCTTGTAAATATTTGCATTTTTCAGTTCCTTTACTGTTTATTATAACTGCATTTTCAACAATACTATTAAGCATTAAAATGAGTTCTCCAAAGTGTGCTTTTCCGTCTTCCTATTTTAAACCATGATTCTAGTTTTGTAGACATGTAACTTCATGTTTTGCTGCACGAGATATATTATGAAAATCACAAGAATAACTTTTAACCCGGCAGTTTCATCGTTATTAAATCGCTTACACTTATAACTGCCATCTCTTTCACTACAATTTTTTTCTCACTATATTTAAAAGCTTGAAAATCAATAATCATCGCCATATTATCAAGCTATTCAATACATGCTAATATTATATTTTTCATTCGTATTATATACAAAATATAAAATTTATTTTTATTTTTATAATACATTTAAGCTCACAAGTTAAAACTATTTATGTAATATATACATCGAACTAAAACAAAACATAATACAACTATCTGATATAAATTAAATAATTAACATTCAATATTTTTACATTCTTTAGCAGTATTAAATACTCATAAATGCTCAAATATTTTAGTAACGATAAACTACGGAATTTATTTTTACTTTAGTTTTTATTTTTAACAGCGTGAAATATTTGCAAAGGTATAACGTGTTTATTATAACAGCTAGCACAGCCAACAAAGTTCAATTCATTTATAGAGGAATATACTTCACTAGTTTTATCATGTTCTTTCTTTTTCTTTTCTTACTTATTCGGTTGTATGCGCTTCTACGCGCTTTCGATTTATGGCAGTGGGTTTTAAATTATTTAATACTACAAATATCACATTATAATTTGTGTCTTCAAATTTTCTTTAGGATAATATTGTAAAAATATTTTAAAAAATATTTTAAGCAAATGGAAAACAGCGAAAAACATCACATAAAAAAGAGCTGAATGTTTTTTTTATAATTTTTAAACTGACAACAAAACATAGTTGCACGTCTTGCAATTAAGATCAAAAACACTGAAACTGCTGAACAAGACTATATTATTCGTAAAAAATAAATTACACGTAACGTTTCGACCTTCTTGCAAAGATCCTCTTCAGACATACACTGAGTCTGTACAAAAAATTACACACATATAAAAACATGCTCAATAATCTACCTGCTCCCTTTTATATGTGTGTAATTTTTTGTACAGACTCAGTGTATGTCTGAAGAGGATCTTTGCTAGAAGGTCGAAACGTTACGTGTAATTTATTTTTTACGAATAATATAGTCTTGTTCAGCAGTTTCAGTGTTTTTATAATTTTTAAGTTTCAAAAATTCTCCTTGGAACATGGGCAACAATTTAACCAGGCAATATTTTTTTCGACTTACATTGTCATTCCCCCAAAATAATAATTATATTCTCTGCAGCTAAAAATATATTTTAAATGAAGTGGGTGAAACATCTATCATTGCTATGTGATTCTATTCTCTAGAGCGAAAATAAATTTAAAACAGGATTAGTATGACGTCAAAACGGCTGTTGCTACTACAAAGCTCCGTTCGTTAACATCAAATAGCCACAACTAATTTGAATCTCCACGAAGCAACAACGTCTTCAGAAAAGCAATGAATGTAAATAAATAATTCTACTGACATCATCTTAACCTCTCTTTCTCTCTCTCTCTCCCTCTCTTTCTTTCTCTCTTCTTTCTTTTTTCCAGTCTTTCTTACCACTTGTACCATATGGATATATATTTTAATTTGAAATGTAACCAACAGCAAAACATGAAATAAAATATAGTACAAGATCGAGGGATTTAATTACCTTGCGTATCAATAAATAATAATAATTGTAACAATATTATTAACAGTAGTTATAATATTTAAGATTTCAAAGTACATGTACAACTCAAAACTTATGAACACGGGAACCTGTCAATACAATCTTAAATAAAACAAAAATATTATTATTACTATTATTAATATTACTAGTATTTGTATTACTACGTGTAGTACTAGTAATAATTATAATAGTAATAGTAGTTGATGTAGTAGTAGCAGTAGCAACACATACTAAAATAAACCAAGGCCAAAGAATACCAATACCAATATTTTATTATTATAACAAAAAGTAAAAATATCAAAGTCGGTCATAACGGTACTTCCACTAAGGGTGAGACCACTAACTACTCTGGTAGGCCTGTTTTCTTCGTGTCAGTTTTATTTTTCAGTTCGACCTGAGCCAAAGTTGCCTAAAGGCCTTAAAAATTAAATTCTATTTAATTTCTTTTCGGTCAGCTCTACAACCATGTTGTTCAATCTTGTCATTATTTGATTCTCCTTTAAACCTTTTCCATGTAAGTTGAACAGTTCTTCCCTTACATTTTTCAGTGCCTCTTATTTTCTTCCTTTGGCATCGGGAGTTTGTGATCTCCAAAGCAAACCAGGGTATTCGCTTACAATATTAATAAAATTAACATCTGTATTATCAAATTTGTTCTTCGGTATTGGATTGGTCGGATTTCCTGAGCTCACTAATGAAAATAGACAAAGAATATCTCTATCTGCCGTATAAAATTATTATACCTGTTGGATTGTATTTGTACTCAGTAAAGTGCACTTCACCGGGGACTTGAGTATATACTCTACTCTTAAGTACTGTATATACTCAGTTTCGTTTTATTCATACCGTTTGAAGTATATAAAATCGACTTTGATGCTCATGCTCAAAGTATGTAAGCCTACTCCAGAGTATATACTCATTTTTATTCATACCACCCAATATGTCGGATAGTCTCGAGATTCGCAACGGATTGAAACAAGGTGATGCCTTGTTACCATTACTGTTTAACTTTGCGTTAGAATATGCGATTCAGAAAATAAAAGAGGACAGAAAGGGACTAACGTTGAATGGTTTGAATCAACTGTTTGACTATGCGGATGATGTAAATTTTAATAGGGGACGATATAGATGCACGACAAAGTAACAACATCGATGTCTTAGTAGGAGCATGCGATGAGATAGGTCTACAGGTAAATATACAGAAAACAAAATACATGATAACAAGCCGAAACACTAGGAATGAAAGAAATAGACGCATAACAATTAAAAATGAGAACATAGAGAAACAAACAAAGTGAAATATTTGGGAGCAGATATACTCGTAACAAGCAAAAACGAGGCCACGGAAGAATTAAAAGTTCTAACCTAGCGATTAATATAAAGAAAGTTGAAACTGAAAATATACAGAACTGTTATTCCGCTGGTAATACATTACGGTTTCGAAAGTTGGAGTACGACCCGAGCAGATGAACATAAAGTACGAGTGTTTGAAATTAAGCTCTTGAGAAAGATATACGGACCAAAACGGGACGAGTTGACTGGGGAATGGAGGAGACTGCATAATAAAGAACTTCACGGACATTACGGCTCGCCCAATGTTCTTAGAATAATGAAATCACGACGACTAAGGCAGGCATGCCATGTAACTCGGATCGGGGAAAACGAAGATTATATTCCATCGTAGATGGTAAGCCGGAGCGAAAGAGTCCGTTGGGAAGACCGATAGGACGTTGGGAGGATAATATTATAAGGGATCTTCGAGAAGTAGGTGTTTGTGATGAAAATTGGCTTGATCTTGCTCAGGATAGAATCCTATGGTGAACGCTTGTTACTGCGGCGATGAACTTGCGAGTTCCGTAAGCCATAGAGTAAGTAATATTAAAACAAATTGTCAATTATCATAGAAAATACCGATGTAAAACTGAGGACCTTACTATGAAGAATTTGTTCTATTATGTACGGAAGTTAAGAAAGACATTAAAAGAAGCTAAAAGACAAAGAGCCTAATTCTGAAGTATCAGCAATGATTCAGACGACCTAGGGTTTATAAAAGTAAGACTTGTCTCGTCAAATATATTGAAATTGAAAAGTCACAATTTGTGGAACAGAGATGAGTAGGCCTACATTCAGTGCCGGATCTAGAAATTTTCCTGTGCGGGGCAAAGTTAATTTTTTCCGCCCTTTCCATCGTTTTTTAGCGAAACAACGCGGCCGAGCGACGCAACGGACACAACATTGTCACGCATCACGTAGTGTATTTTTGTTATCTTCTCTGGAGCCTGTCGTGGCATCGCTACTACTAGCGTAGGATCATAATAGTACATACGGTCGTAATTGTAATATGCCAAATTATAATCTTCCTTCTATTTTCCTGTTCAAAACGTCTTATATTTTCATTTCTATTATAATAAGTGTATTAGGAACGATTAGTGGAAGCTAGGAAGGTCAGGTTTGTTTCTTCTTTTTTTTTTCATTATCTCCGATAGGACGCCGCCATTTTTAACGTTGTCTTACGACCGTCTCTACTATTATGATCGGCGCGTGCTATTACTAACTGCAGTAAGGTTATAGACGTGCCTATCTAACTTGACTGGCGGTTTTGAATTTTAGATATGAAGGTAGGTTGTATGCAATAACATAAAAAATATCGTAGACCGCCGATATTGAAATTGTAAACACATTTAGGACTATTTAAATTTAATATACGATTTTACTTCCTCGGAGCTTTTATTATTTTTATTTTTAGCTGTTTGCCGCCCTTTAAACGTGCCACCTGGGACGCTTGCTCCCTCCCCCCCGATCCGGCACTGAATACATTTAATTACAGATAATTTGCACTAAGTAAGCAGATGTTTCGCTCTCCCCATTCATATTGTGAAAGACTATTTAAAATTTGATAGTTGTCTCATTTTCTAGAATCTGCTTGACAAAGCACAACAAAACTAGTTTACAATTGTTACAAGAGGCACGAGCTCATTTACATTTCTTCCCTATTTTAAAGCTGAAATATCCTGCGTAATCCATTAAAACTAGAGGATTCTTTTAAACCACTTTAGAAGACAGCCACGTTTCAAGAAGAATCACCTTCTAACACTGCACTGAGAATTATATTTGTTTTTCACCTGGCAGTGGAAGCTAAAAGTACCGAAAATGGAAGGTTTATGTTGCACGGTCTTCTCATAAAACTGCCAAGAAGAATTCATTGTCGTCGTACGATGTCCACAGTTGTTACGTCATAGACCAATGGGAACATTGCAAGGATCTGCTTGCTCGTGGTTTATGGAGCTGTAACCCACTTTACCACCCTTCTGTGCTCTCAACGTTACTGACTTTAAAGAGAGCTTGTCTCCTGGATATTAGTGTAATATTTTATGAAAGAACTGGAGACTCATGCCCTTTAGACATCTAAACTTACCCGATGTACGTAACTGTATGAGTTTCTTGGTTCAAATTAACCAAAAAATGAGTAATAGCTTTTGTTTTATGTCGACAGTAAGCAGTAACTTCCGACTCCGCATGAACGAAAGGAAACTAAAGAACGTAATGTAATCTGTATTTGCAACTGGAAGCATATTGTCGAGCGAAAGAAAACGCTGTGTAGCCTATAATACGGCACATCCCAAATGATGAAGTCTGGACACAAGAAACAAAGTTACATACGTACAGTTAACATTCATGTTCATTTTTAGTAAACGTTGATGTGCTTACTTTCACAGTCACTGTATGAAAGTAAGCATATCAATACCATCAAGAAATTTTACAGGATCGATATTTTTGCCTTCTGTTCGCTTATTAAAAAAAAAAAAAAAAAAAATACATTTTGATACTACTGCCAAGATTATGCAGTATACCTTATCTATATGCATACCTTAAATATATATTATAGAGTAGTTCATTCAAAATTACCTTCTGCGCGTTTTTCTGCAGTGGAACTACAAAAGTATAAAATGGTATAAACAGTCAAAATTGCAAAGACCCTGTCCTTACCTCTTAAACTAAGTAGGAACTTTTTTTTTTTAACATTTGGGGGATCCACCTTCAACCCCTGCCTCTTCGGTACTTGTTAGCTTCTATTTGTTAGGATTTTATTTCTTCAGTTACGTTACGAGCTTACTTGCTTCAAGATGGGACCAGTCTGTCCCTTTTGTTTTCTGGTATTTCTAGGGGTGCAGGAACTCTGTTTTGGCCCAGAACTTCATTTCTTAAATTGGGTCCTGCTTACCTCAAGAGAAGGATTTTTGTTCTCTTCTATTTTATTTTAACATTACAATTTTAGAACACATCTATAGGAAGACAGAACACCTACACATACATTTAATCTTCCATCCATTTTTCTTCATGTTTTCATTTTTACTTTGAATTCATTTTATTTTAAGGTCTTTAGGCAACTATGGCTCATTCCTTATGGATGATGATGGAATGAATTGGTGGAATGAAGAAAGTGGTAGGAAACAGGACCACCCCGAGGAAACCCAGCACACGGTGTTTGTCCACCATAGCTCATATAGCATGAGCAGCGATGGATCCTACGACCCCTAGCACCAGAGATGAGCGCTCTACAAATTGAGCCACCGTGGCCTCACTCATGTTTTCATGTTCCTACTCCATGTTGCTAATGAATCTCGATGAAAACATTTAATACAGTATATTTAGTACATTGCCATTTACTAATTATCATTACACATAAATAATTCGGTAGTTATTGTCATAGTGTAAGGCCTCCCGGGCTCGAACTCGGAACCCAGGACATTTATATCAAAGACACATATATGTGCCATTAATATTAGCTGATGATGTTCACCAAACAATTTACATAAAGAGTATTACGTAAAACTACAACTCACGCAGAAAACTATACAAACAGGCAACAAACAATGCCTGCTATATAACTTCCATGTAATAAATAATGTTAACTATGTGCATAGCGCAAAAGGTCTCTTCCGGACTGCTTAGTTGAAAACAAGGCTCTTGAAAGTGCTCAAAGAATGCTGACCGCCTGACCCAGGTAGTTTCCAAGCGTCTCTCTTTCCCAAAAGGGGAAACAATGAACAAACAAAAAAGTAGAATATTTTAGGACGAGCATTCGAATAGCAATATTCAGATACGTATAATCACTCGTTCTGAGATACGAGTTCGACGCTCTACCTAATACCAGTGATCGAGCTGACAGGCGTCAGTTGCCTTAGAGACTTCAGCCAATCCGCCCGGTGAGTCAAACGCTAATATTTTTAACCTTTCCTTTTAAAACATGAACTAAAACCATGTTTCAGAAAATCCTCTTGCATTTCATTCTACTAATTACATCCTCTCGATTCCCAGTACAAAAGCCGAAGGCCGCAAGAAACAATACGATAGTATTAGTCCAGTAGTTGGCCACCTCTGTCCTAGTTGGTGTTGGATGTTCCATACCTGCCACCAGGTCCTGATTCGGTTGCGTCGTTGAAGGCTTCCCGGATCCCAGTGAGGGTCCTACCGTCTTTCTTTTCTTCCATTGCTTCATAGTTCACACACCAGAACAAGAATGATCCCCGAAACCAATACGCGTAACACGAAGAAACAGGAACGCATTATATTTATAGAGTTCTCTGTTTCTCAGTTTGGTTTTTACCTCATTTAGTTTGCTCTCTACTATTTCTAATTCTATGGTAATACATGTTCCTGTGCTACTATAAGACCCTGTCGCCAAGGCTTTCGAGCTACTTATACTTCTGTAGGTGATGTAGGATGTCGTAGGTCGTATGTCACAATGAAAACTGACATTTTACTTCAGATATATAGTTTTTGCCATCTAGTGTCTCATCCCGAAATAACTGTCTGTGGCATGTGTTTTTGATAGTACTAAAATAAATACCATAGGCCCAGTTATTACGGGTGGAAACGATAGATGAGTGATGACATGAGCGGTCTTAGTAGTAAATAGTTATTCGGATATGTCATGTTCCTATTTTCCACTGAACTCCTCATTTCAGAACATAAGCCTGCTTAAACCAAGCTTATGTTCCATCTCGCCATCAATATCATCTGTTTCCTGTTCGTTAATGGTGAAACTGTCATATTTTAAGTTTATGTGAAATTGAGAGTGGATATGTAGGGTGAACTGTAGCAGAGTCTGAATATCATTGTACTTGAGTACTTCAGTGACAAAAGAACGATAGCAAAGTTTGGACGATGGCCACGCTGCTTTTGCAGGCTTATTTTCAGATGCACTTCCATGCCACTGAGAGAGTATTTAATGTAAACACTATGCTCACTCTTAATATCCCTGGCTTGACTGCACTAGACCTTGTTGCATGTGACCTTTTGGTACTGGCAAAATGTGTCTTGTTTGGGAATGGTTTATTTCGCTTAATGGCAACTTCTACAGGCACATTCATTACGGGAGAAGATGCTAGTCTTTTTAACGTAAAAAGTAAGTTTTCATTGGGATGTGGCATGTGCCCTTATTCCACTGTGCCACTAATTCATAGTTAGTGGCGTATTTTAGACTGACAAGTGAGTAGCAACATAGTTTTATTAAGTATTGAATACTTTTGTAGCTGTCTGTCTGTCTATCTATCTGTTTACCTATTTGTATATCCATATCAAGAAAAGACAGCATAATTTAATTGCGCATCTTGCTGCTGAAATTCTTTGTGTTTTATCATATTTCCCCACCTAGCTTCCGTAGTTAATTTGCAAATAGCTCGGACTTTGGATCGACAACAAGGAAACACGTAGGTTCGAGGCCCGCTGCCGGCCATCCTGACTGAGATTTCCCAGCATATTCCTGTTTACACGTGAATGCTATTGAGGTATCTTCAGTAAAGCCCTATCTCTTTACTCGAAACAATGAAAGTGAAGGACGTCGTCTCCCAGATGTTTTGCCAAGTTATCAGCTCAGTCCGTAACAGAAATACAGAAATAAAAAACAATGTATCACTTTCCGTAATTATGTGATTAATCATGTGTGAACGAACTACGAGATGCAATAAGATGTAAATGTCACGCGAGTTACTGAGTACGATGTTCTTACAAGAAATACGTTTTACATTTGTTTTTGTCCCTGCCCATAACTATGACACAAGTAAATCAATGATGGAAATGAAATTGACTGCTCCCATTGATGATGAGGATTTTAACAAATTTCTCAATTTCAAAGAAGTACTTTGTAAATCTAAATTCTGAGTGTAACATCTTTTTTTCTTTTTCTTTTTTTTTACATGCATACTGACGCATTCATAAATCAAGTGTTCAGTGAATGTGTGGATAAACTGGCAAAAACATTGGCTTTCTGGCCGGTGGGATTAGTGTGGTAGCTCAGACCCTGTGTTAGTTTCTTCCTGCAGAAGGAGGTGAGTGATGTCTCTCAGTGGCCCTGTGCCGGGTGATGAAGCGTCTGGTCTGCAGAAGTGATGGCTGTTCTTGGAGGCTGTCGGCTCCTCCATCAGGAAGCCCGTTAACTCGACACCCGAGCCATCCGTCTTCTCAGCTGATGGGGAAGAAGGGTTTGCGTGAAATCAGAGAGAGAGAGATAAAAAAAAAACTAGAGAATCAAAACGTAAAAAAAAATCGGCGGAACATGCTGCGCTATTACAGTGGTTCCCATTATAGGCACTTCCGATACACACAAAAGATTCATTGGGAAGTCATTTGGTCAGGACTTTCTACACAATATGGTCATATCTATTGCCAATATGAATATTAATTAAAAACTGCTCCTTCGAGATGTTAAGATAAAATTAATTTTATGGGCGGTAACAGCACTATGGCTTACGTCCGTCCCGATACGGGGGAATCTCCTTATTTGTGTCACGTCAAAACTAAGCTGTTAATTGGATAAAATCATATAAAAGCTAAAGATGTAAAAGGTTTTCAGAAACAGCTTACTGATGTAAATGGCAAGGATAACGGTTGATAAAAACTAAATATGTATAGAGTCTTTAGCATAACAAGTTAAAAACGGGAAGGCTGTAAACGGACTTCACAAGAAAAAACAATAATACAACATAAAACTTAACAGCTAAAGGGCATAATTATCTCAAATAGACGGAGATCATAAAAAGCTCTTTGTAAAACATAGGATGAAGATCAAGAAAAGTATCACCGTCTAAGTTTAAATTTACGTTTCCCTTTCCTTCCCACTTGATTCCTATCCGTATCCATAAGTGTGTCCTTAATCATGTCTGAAGTCAAATATGAATTTCGTTTATCTATTGAATGTGGAGACTCTTCCTCAGCTAATTGAGCAGCCAAAACATGTGTCAGACGCTTAATGTTTGTCGCGAGAGGCGAAGTTCGTGCAAGGTTTGCAACTTTATAGGGACCTGAAAGTAGACTTAACCCGTGGAGTTCTATAACTCTGCACAGCCGTTTCTGTGTCTGCTGTCCCATAACCTGCTTCGGCACATCGCGAGTTGTCACTGAGCCTTTAGAAGACTTCGAAGGGTCTAGATGTACATCAGACTCTGTTTATGTTGACACATTAACTGTCAGGGTACCAACTGAGACAGTTTTAACTGGCGTTCTTGCTTCAACTTGTGAAAACGCACCTCATGGAAGGGTGCGCTGAGACTCTTTTAATCGACGGTTTGTATCACCAACATATATTTTCTCGACTACCATCAGCTCTCGAATTCGTTTTTCCTCATTGAATACCGGGCGTGTGCTCACCCCTGTAATTAACACACTGAGGTTTCAGTGAGGTGCAAGTGCAAGGATCCGCACCATGGCTGTTGGTACCGCAAATTGCACATACAGCAGAGATTGCATTACATGACGTGCTGGTGTGTCCATAGTGTTGACATTTAAAAAAACGGAGCGGATTGACTATATAAGGACGGACAGAAAAGCAATAAAAAGATGCCTTCACGTCCTTAGGAAGCTGTGACATGGTGTAACATAACGTCTTCGTCGACCTGTTACTAATTTTTTTTTTGCTCGATTAATTAAAAAAAAATATTTTACTGAAAATTCAGTTAATGTATGTATATATAAGTGATCAAGTATTAAATTAGGGAAACTAGTATAATTGACCGGGTTGGAGTTACTGGTCTTCCACCAGGCGCCTCCCCAGGTGGCGGATAGGGGAATGCCGACCAGATATGGTGGGTACCGGAAATATTCCGGGGCGGACCAAAACCAGTACTGCTGCCTTGCAGTTAGTAGAGGGATCTACAAAGGCTAGGGGAAGATAACCTCGAACAAAAATATCATAGTGAGGGGAAGTAGCTTCACCATTACCACTCTGAGGCTGAAGATGAATGACATCGGCAAGGCTCAGAGATGGACAGAGGACGACATCTTGAGTCTCTATCTTTACTACGAGGTCGTAGAGCTGACAACTCTACACCGCTAAAACATGTCAAGAAATAGTAACAGATGGTTCATGGATTCTCCTGGGGTAAAATATTCCGGAGGTAAACTAGTCCCTCATTCGAATCTCCGGGCAGGGACTGCTTCAGGGTTAAGATTAAGAACAGGGTTAAGACATGAACAGGATTAAGAAAGACCTTAGAATAGGAACGTGGAACGTACGAACATTATACCAAACAGGCGCTCTTCAGGTGGCGGTACGCGAGACCGAGAAGTACGAGTTAGACATATTAGCGATACAAGAAGTTCGGTAGGAGGCTCAAAATAGCATCCCACAGTGCAAGTACACGTTCTACTACGGGGGAACACAGTCTCACGATTTCGGAACAGGGTTCCTCATTAAGACTAGTATCCTTCAGGCGGTTCAGAATATAGAGTTCGTAAACGAAATACTATCGTACGTTACGATACGTACTCGATGGGGCAACACGGTTTTATTAAACGTCTATGCTCCGACCGAGGTGGCTACTGATAAGGACAAAGATATATTCTACGATGAACTAGAAAGCTTGTTTGACCGATTACCGAAGTATAATTCGAAAATTATGTTGAATGATTTCAATGCAAAGGGTAGGGAGGGAAGAAAAATATAGACCTACTATAGGCAAATACAGTCTTCACGAAAAGAGAAACAACAATGGAGAAAGACTGGTAACTTTCGCGATTTCGAAAAACTTACTGGTAAAGAGCATGTACTTTGAACACAAAGACATACACAAATACACATGGGTATCTCCGGACGGCAAAACTTTCAACCAGATCGATCACGTACGAAGACACACCAACATAATGGACCTTAGGTCGTACAGAGGAGCGGAAGGTGACACCGACCATCACTTAGTGATCACAAAGTAAGGGAAAAGTTATGCATTGCGAACAGAGTAAACAAGGGATCAAAACAACTGAAATTCGAAGTGAAACTATTAAATAATTCGAGCATAAGAGCAGATTACCAACTCGAACTCTCAAATAGGTTCGAAATCATAGCCGACTTGAGAAATAATAATGATGATATTAATAATGAAATTGATGTAAGTAAGATGTGGGAGGCAATTCGTGAAACAATTAAGAGCGCAGCGAAGGAACGCGTAGGTGAGAAGAAACAACAGAAAAACAAACCTTGGTTTGATGAAGAATGCATTAAACTTCATGAGGAACGAAAACAAGCAAGGCAACGATGGCTAAGTAATAAAAGCTAAACAAGTACCAACCACTACAGTAACGCGAAACGAGACGCCACATTCGGGTTCAGAAACAAAAAGCGAGAATATCTGACGCAGAAGATTCAGGAGATTGAGGAAAGCGGGAAGACAAATAACATACGAGATCTATA
>JAGDQP010010229.1:0-10873 GCA_022664845.1 Lepisma saccharinum
TATATATATATATATATATATATATATATATATATATATGCTCATTTTGAACATTTTTCAAGTTAAGGTATATTGCGATATTCTAGGTTAGAAAAACCACCTTAGATATACTTCTTTGCTTCATTAATAACTTTCATCCACTTCGAAATTACTCCCCGCCATTTCCATTAACAAACTACGTTCGCGCTATTTTGTGTTTTCCCACAAATAAGGGCGCATCCACCTCCAAGTTGCGATTCTGGAGTGATTGGGTCTTGTCAAATGATACACACCAGTATATTCATTACATTCTCGTACGTATCGATCAGTAAAGTATATTTACATCCAGGTCATTGATACGATAACTACTTCCCTTCACACTCGCGTTTCGCTTCTCATCTGTTCCATCCGCCGTGCAAATAGCTTCCCGTTTACTGCAGTTCTTTTGAGCTCATTTTACCTTCTTAACAAAAAGTACAGGTAAGGTTTGTTCAAGATTTCATCGTTCTGAAATATGTGAAATAAGTACTTTTTTTGGTATTTTTTGTTATTGCGGCGGCCATGTATGGAAGTGCACAGAGATTCTTTAACCCTGCAAGATGTTACCGTAAAGTCGAATTCTAAATACAATTCAAAGATATACATTCACATTGTATAGTTTCTTTTATTGCACGGTATTCCTGTGCTTTAACATACCAACACACGATAACAATTAGTAAGCCTGGTATATCGTCAGTTGATTAACTATGCCTTGATATACCATTTAACATCAGACATTCCAAGATTGTAAGCTATAATATCTACACACTAGTAGTGGATATAACAATATCCATAGATAACAGAGAATATCCATACAATTATTTCTATTCTTTTATTTTAGAAGACATACGTATCTCGTTACAGCGTCTCGTCCAATGTATACATTATGTCTATTGTAACTATGACACGGCCATTGTGCTATCTAGTAGGCCTACTCTTCCCTCTCTTACTTCTATGAAACAAAGTTACTTCATAATAAAAGATAAAATTAATTTTATGGGCGGTAACAGCACTATGGCTTAAGCCCGTCCCGACAAAGTTACTTCATGTAACACTGTTTTCTCGCTTACTATTATGATATGATGATTTCTTTCGGAAAACTGAGATCAGTGAATGCTACAGATTAGATCATGTTCCGATTTACGTAAATTGGAATATGGTCAGCACAAGGATGTTCTACTAGAGGATATGCAATTTCAATAAGAACATGAAGCCAAACGTCACAGCTTAGTCCCGCCCAGTTAGCCCTACTTACTCCAATCAAGAACATTGTTTTCGCCGAAGAAAGATGGCAGCAAGCTTCTTAGTTGTGTGTTAACCAATCAGGTGCGTCACCTTCGCTGATGCTCAGTTGTTTTCTGGCTTCACCCTTTCGCTGCACATGAGATAGCTATAAGCATATCCTCTATTAGAATATCCTTGGGTCAGCATAACTATCAAAACACTTTTAATTCAATATTTATCAGTCTTCAATTGTTTCTTTAGAGTGCACTTATTAATTTCAAATCCCTTGCAAAACATCATTTTCAATCCTCGTCTTAAATATAATTGAATTACACGATTACAATCAGTAAAAACAGAAGAATATTATAAAGTAAAGCAAAGAGATATCAACGGTGGTTTTTACAGCTGGAAAGGTCAAGAGAACGTGCGTCTTCTCGCCCTCTTGTGCTGTGCGAACTCTTGTCACTGTAAACTGTGGACAGTGGACCACAGATGGTTCTCGAGGCCTGCCCTTGGGCAGGTGCAGGGTAGTCCGTTGAATCTACCAAGTAATAAAACTGGTCCGCACTTGAAAATAGTTGTTGGAACGCTGGCCTACTGTAACAAAAAGTTTTGCTTTCCCATAAACAGAACCAGTCTACGCAACACATTACAAGAGGAAATTCCATGAATATGTAAAACCGGATGGTAAAAAATGAAACGTACCGTGGAGTTATTTCAATTAGTGCAATCGATTCTTGGAAGGTATACCATTCATGTTTACATAAAGAAATGAAAAAAAGTCATTAGTACCAATACGTAATTAGCTTCTGTTTTGGAGTTATCTAAAACTTGACGAAAATAGTCACAATTTTACTTCAGTTTAACAGTGAATTATTCAGCTAAAAATATAGGAATTTAAAAAATGGTAAATTAAACTTCGTTCTTTTATATATTGACATAAACTATTGGTTTGTTTGTTAATAATCGTCCTCGCGCCCTGGTAAGCATTATAAAAATCGATTACATAATTATGTCAGTGCGTGACGCTCCACATATAAAAAGTACTATATACTGAAAAGTAAATTGCTTTTGTATGGTGTTTTAGAGTCAAATGCTGAACAAAAAAGAATTTGGAACTATTTTTTCTAGTCCCAATAGTTTTTCTGTAAATCATTAACGTAGTGTGGTCAGTGCGTGACGTTTTCAGATGATGGTGACTGTGCAACTTTCAATCTACTACGAAAAGTACTGCACACTGCAGAATATTTGGTGAAACGTAATGTGCCTTCATGTGATGCGTTAGTCAAATGCTAAACAAAAAGTATTTCAAACGTTTTTTTTTTCTAATCAGAATAAGTTTTGAGTAAACCATTGACGAGCAATACCACGAGTCACAAACTGACATTCAGTTTGTGACTTTTCGACTGTAATTGCGGTATATTTCCGAGAGGGCAAAAAAGATTGAAATTGAACCTATGACACGCTAGCAGACATACTGAGGATCACGTTCTCGATTAAGTAACACGTATATATTAAAAATACTATTTATTATATAATATGAAAGTTGTCGTCACGCACTGACATTTCCACAACCCGCACTTACACGTTGATACACATTTCCCAAACTCTCTGAAAGTATAGGCCCAACAAAACTTTGTAGTGTATTACTTTTTAGTGAATTTAAACTTTTATTTTCATAAAAACAATACCAGGTTGTAGGTAGTAACAGCATATAGAAAGATAAACAGAGCCTGACATACTGGGATCGAGTTTAAACTGTAATTCTTGCCAAGCCGTAAAGAAGAATACAAAGAAATAGGTCATTCATTTATGTCAATATATAAAAGAAGAAAGCTTAGTACATACTGCTTTAAACTTTGCATTCCTACATTTTTAGTTATAAAACTCATAATTAAATGAAGTAAAATTCTAGCTTCTTTTTTTAAACTTTTTAAATAATCTTACAGAAACTCACTATGCATTTGTACTAAGACTTGCTAAAGTATTTTTAGAAACACACATCGTATACCCAGGACTGCAGCTTATTATTATTATTATTTTGCAAGGGGAACAATATCCGATCTTAGTGCCCTTCAAAGATGCCTTAAAGTGTACAACGTCCCCTCCTTATATTCATTTGCCTCCCCACTGTCCGGCGCTTTGGGGCGTGATTCCCCTAGACCCCCTGTGTGGCGTCACTCCCAAATTCTCGAGCGCAACTTAACTCTAAAATGTTTTACAGTCATAACGATGGAAACCGTGCAAAATTCTACTTACACCCTTACAATTTTATATTTACACCCCACACTAGAAATCCTGGCGGAATGCCTGGGAGGCACGTGCGCTCTTTGCTCTTCCTACTTGCGGCCCTGGAAAACTTCCAAGAGCTGACTGTACTAGTCTACACCATGTTCACTGTATGTTTGGCTTTTTACTACAGGGTTTCACTTATTCGTAGAATCGCTCTAATATGGATTTAAAATTTTTAACTTTTGGAACACAAGAATTTTGACCATGCATTATATTTTATATTGATGTCTTATCTACAATCCGTAATTGAGTCTGTTAGCTTATTTCTATCAGTATGTACAAAAATAAAGCAATACTTACAAGCTAAAATCATCTAATAATGCACAGATGTCAGAGCGTGACGCTGTGTTTTCCTCCTATACGCTCATTATATTAATATATTCTGGATTTAAAAAAAAAATGGAAATTAAACTTCACACATTCATCTTTAATGTGGTTTTCTGAATTATCATGACAATTCCGACACCGTCAATTGCGACACAATTAAAAAAAAAACAGTTTTACTGCGACAATTCCGACACTGTTCTTAATCATCTTTCAGCCACGTGTTTTGTATTACTCAGATAGCGTCAATTCCGACACCGTGACTGCAGAGAAGGAGAGAACTAAGTATTTTCTTTCGAATACCAACTTTTGAAATTGGTATCCACCAATGACCTCTATCAGAAAACGATACTGGACTGACTGAAGCCATTGAAAATTTCATGAATATATATAAAGCCAAGAAGCGGAGAGCACATTTAATCTCGTTTGTCTACTTCCAGACTTAAATCAAAAGTCGGGCTACACAGCGATAAGAAGCGTATAAAACTGAGTTAGAACTGAAAATTTGTTCCACATTGGATTAGACTGCAAGTACGAGTTTAAATATTTGCTCTTTTGTCTAAGGAATCACTCCAGTATCGTTTACGTAGAGCTCGATGGTAAATTGTCGACTACAACTCTTAAAAGTCCCGTCCGTCCACGAAAAAAAAGTAGTGTTTTCAGATAACGCTTCTCTTCTCTTACTAGTGCAGAATATGAACATCCTTCCATTAGTGTTGTCATCAGCAAATAGAAAACTTCTTCCGTCATCCATTTTGAAAATCTCTTCTGGTATAGTTATTTCTTCAGCATTTGAAGGGTCTGCTAGGATTTTCTCATTCTCTTTCCTTGCTCGTTGTAATGTTCTTTTCATAGATTGGTAAGCGGGTATTCCTGTTACAAAATTGTATCCTTTCGAATAAAAAGGCTCGAATTCTTCTTTGTATAGGGTACTTATGGGATTTTCTTCTTCTCTTACACGCTTTTATACATATCTTCTCTTTCTCTTCTACTGCAGCTTCGTCAGGCCTACACGTACGTTCAGTCACTTTCAAAAAGTTGTGTTCACGCCAGTCAATGGTCTTTCTTTACATTTCTCTTTCCTCTCGTTTATGCATAGCCAGGTAATATTTCCATTTTTGAAGCGCCGATGTATTCCGAGATATTGAAATCCTCGGTGAATAGCACTTGGCTTCTTCTTAGTTTCAGTTATTTTAATCGTATACATATTCACCAGTTAGCCCTAGTTTAAATCAAGAAAATAAAGTCAAAACACGCACAGAAAGTAAACAATAGAAACAACATATAATTTGTTCTTATCTCCGCCATTACTACCACGGCGAGAGTGCGGCTTAAAACTTAACCTCGAAATCATACCTGCTCTACTTTGTAAATCTCTGACTGGTGAATATGGATACTATTAAAATACAGTGTCCTTTTAAAAGAAATCAACCTGGGATATTTCGAACTATTGCGTAATTCCAGTTAATTCAAAAGTTGATATTTCGAAAGAAAATACTGGTCCTCTCCTTCTCTGCAGTCACGGTGTCTAAATTGACGCTATCTGAGTAATACAAAACACGTGGCTGAAAGATAATTAAGAAGAGTGTCGGAATTGTCGCTGTAAAACTGGATTTCTTAACTGTGTCGGAATTGACGATGTCGGAATTGTCGTGCATTCAGTTTTGGAAGGGTCCATACTTTCAGAGAATTGGGGGAAAATGTATGTCAGAGTGTAAGTGCGGGTTGCAAAAATGTCAGTGCGTAACGATAACTTTAACATTAAATAATATATAGCATTCTTATTACGTGTTCTTTCACCTGGAATGTATTCTTCAATATCTCTTCTATCCAACGGTGTGCTGAAATTGACTTTCTTGCAATCATAAGAGAAGTTATAAGGAAATTGAAGTCGAAAAATGTATTCTAAATGTCAGTGCGTGACGCGTGGAATCGCTCACAAATGTTATTACTTACGGGATAATTTCGTAAAATTAAAGAAATATTTCCTGATTATAACTAGGTACAAACTCCTATATCTTTACTCCTATGAAATTTGATCGACGAACACCAAACTACAGGAAATACAGCAGTATAATATGCGAATGAATACACAACTGGTGCTTTTTCTCTCTCAGTGTTGCCAACTGCCTGAAAAAGCCACTGCGTACTCTTGTCCGACCGCGTACTATTATCATCGTTTCCAATATGTATTCGATCATTCTTGACGTGAAATCTTACGTCTGACTGTTTGCATGTATGTGAAAATACGTCTTTACAGCTGCTTTTAAAGCACTTTCCTTTAGAAAGATGAAATTTGGCATAAAGATTAATGGGCAGATTGCAACTGTGGAAGATATCAACATTTATAATTACCGGAGACCAGGTAAGTACCACACCCCTGGGTATCGAAAATAAACTTCATCTTGGGTTGTTGATGAAGATGATGGGTGTTCTGCCCGAAGGCAGTTTATGACCTAAAGGTCCCTGAGCAAGGTGAACCAATGGTGTTTTGCCATTGTTTTCCATCGGATAAAGATGACGTCCTAATCACGGGACCTAAAGTTTGACTGATCGCCGAACCGCTTACGTCCCCACAGGGAATCAAAGCTGAAAGTTCGGTGGCAGAGATTTGGAATCAAGTTAAAGTTACGGGGTGGGGGGAGTTCCGTTAAGTATGGGAGAAATAAAACTCTAGAATTACCCAGTTCCCTACTTCAATAACGATCACTAGGTATTGAAAATGAACTTCTCGTTGTCTAGAAAGATGAAATTCGCATGGGCCGTTTGAAATTACGGAAAAAAATTAATTTAAAATTTCTTCGTTAATTATGAAAAAAAAAAATCAAATTTGCAATTACTCCATTAAATACCACAATAATAACCCACTAAATCCGCAGATATCGAAAATGCACTTCCTGCTGGACTAGAAAGCTGAAATTTGTCATGAAGATTCCTGGGTAGATTAGGACTGTGAAAACAAAACTCAAAATATCCCTTTAAGAAATCTAATCGCAGATAGCACCGGCTTGAAATAAGATTGTCAGTCACTTAATATGGGCTTACAAAACGTGGTATCGTTTAACAACCGTAAAATAATCTTGATATGACAAGCTGATAATGTTGTCATGAATCAAGCTTGAAACATGTTTATCATTCTTGTCATGTAAAAGTTGTTTTCAACCTTGATTTTTGTAAACTAACCTGCTTAATTCAACCTTGTTGGCTTGATTTCACAGCCTTAAATCAAGCTGTCGCAATCAAATCGAGCTAGATTCACGCTTGAATCAGGTCAAAGCTGCTGTTTGCGATAACAATCTCCGAACCCCAGGAACCAAAAATGCATTTTCCTGTGGGCTAGAAGGCTGCACTTTAGCATGAAGGTTCGTGGGTAGGTTGGAAGTACGGGAAAAATTGCAATTGTTTCGTTAAATACCGTACTGTTACATCAAAATTTACAATCATGCCTGTTAACATATCCCAATAGTAACCCCCAACCGCTGGATATAAAAAATAAACTTTCCATTAGTTTAGAAAGTTGTAGTTTGCGTGGGCCTTTTGTAATTCCGAAAACATTTGAATTTGTAATTACTCCGTTAGTTACAGCAACATGAAAATTTGTAATTACCCCGTTGCAGTGTGGAAACTGAAGCACTTTGAGGTGAGGGGGAAGTTTGTATTTCTTTATAAATTGAGCAGTTTCGTAATCCCTTCTTTCCACAATGGTCTTATTCTATAGGCCTACTATTTTCGTACGTTTACTCTATGTGTTTATGCTCTTCACTGGGCGATTTTAAATAAGGGTTTGTTGAGATTCTATCCCTTCATTTCCTGGTTTATCGCCGTATTCATTTTTATTTGTGCAATCACAAATACGCCAACATATACCCAGAAAACAAACTTGAAAAACATCAAAATTAAAACATGCATCACTGACATTATATACAAAGTTTAAAAATATCTTTAAACTCAGCAATATCTGTATAGTATAAATTTTGGGACATTGTAATGCCTTTTTTTTTCTTCCTTTTTTTCCCCTCGGCTTCTTTACGCTTCTTCTGACTTTCTTTTGGAACTTCAAATAAAGGAAATCTTTGGGGGGAGTGCTGACTGACTATTGAACTTGGAACGTAATCAAAGTAACTAACTTACTTCACGCCTCTAACCAACTTGCCCTTGTGCTTCTCAACCTTTCGGTGGCATCGAGCGAGGTAAGGTTATAACAAACGCATCAGAGGTAAGCGCTCTATCAAATGATCATATGAGCGGATATACGTGTGCGAAGGCAGGTTCAGAAAAAAATACAATATATTTTCTTCTCATCCGTTTAACCTTTGTAGTGGCTTCAGATAGCTTAAGTTAAATATATATGCATGTGGATGTTTTTTTGTCAATATATATATATATATATATATATATATATATATATATATAGGTATTCATTTTACAATTACCGCTTGCCCCGAAGCATGTTCCTGAGCAGAACACGAATGATTATTTGTTGCAGCATTTCCCGTCCACCCTGATGACAAGTTCTGGTAGTATCTATGGATTGAATGGACATACCTTCTCGTAGCCTCCGCGGTGTGGCTGGTAATACGTTCTCGTAGTTTCCATGGTGTAGATTGTAAAGTTTATTCTGGGTTTGTTTACATAAAAGAGGGCTACATTTCGTCTTCGTCTAATAGGTACACGAAAGTTGATTTGTGACAATAAGGTCTCACGTTGAATATTTTCTTTAGCAATTTTGTGCAAGAAAAGAAGATCGCCAATGTTGCAACGAGCTCGAGGTGATTTTATATTATACTTTCTTTAAATCCGCATTAGAGAGCGCACGTAATTCGGGAACTCTGACTCACTATAACAACAAAGAAATTTATAATAGATTCTAGCTTAGTAAGATACGTGGGACATGCCATGGACCATATAGGCGAGCAATATTCAATAGTAGGCGACACATAGGACTTGTAAAAGAAACTAAGTGCAGACTGATTTCGAATTTCTGTGAAGCGATAGAGCAAACCGAGTTTCCTCATAGCACTTCGAGTAATATGACTAATGTGTTCAGAAAAAGTGAGCTTGCTGTCAATAACAACACCAAGGTCTCTGAAAGAAGAAACAGTATTTACATTTATATTTTTAATGGTGTATGAGTATCTCTTTTCAGAGAAATAGAAAGAGCTGCACATTTCTGAGGATTTAACTTTAAATTCCAGGTATCGTACCATGTAACAAATTGAAGTATGTCATCTTGAAGGCTTAAGTCATCGCGGAGAGTAGTTATTTGTCTGTAAAGTTTACAGTCGTCGGCGAATAGGAGAATCTTACTTCAGGAGTCTGAAAGAAAAAAGCATAGGTAGGACATCAATATATAATAAAAACAATAGAGGTCGTAGAACAGTTCCTTGAGGAACTCCAGAGAGAACGGGAATGAAGCTCGAAGAAGATCCAGAGACTATTACACGTTGTTGCCTATTACGAAGGTAGTTCTCTAATAGCTGAAGTAGTTTACCATGAATATTAAACCTAGTAGATAATTTATAGATGAGATAAGGATGACTGATGGAATCAAAGGACGTAATTAGATAGGTTGTAATATAAGACATCTAATTGTGAGTTATTGGAGATGCATTGAATCGCATCAGTGAGTAGAGCAGACAGATTCGTCAAGCAATATATAATATGATATAGGTCATCAATATATTTATTTATTTAGAACACAACAGAAGAACCTAATTACAACGTTCCATATTTTAGATTATTGTCACCGCTAGGAGTACAATCAACATACAGTATTTTTTTTTACAATGTTACGAATTTGTTTAAGACTCATGTTATGAAAATCAATTTCCTCAACTCTTTTACTTATGTCATTATAGGTTGCGCTCATTCTCCAAGTTGGTGACTTTTGCATAATATTTGTTCGCGGTTTTTGATAATAAAGGAATCCTGAGTTTTATTCTGGTTTTGGTTGATCGGACATGTATCTGAAAGTTTGAGAGCAAATTGATGCAATCTATTCTATTTGTAAACAATTTGTATAGAAAAATAATTTCATGAAGAGTACGTCTGTTCCCAAGACTCATCATGTTAAAGTTTGTATTTAATATTTTTTTGCTATCAGTTCTCGGGTATACGCCTGTTTCTTTGTATACCAGGAATCTTTGGAATTTTGCTTCGATTTTTTCGAGCTTGTCTGAGCTGCGTCCAGATATTGGTAGCGTATTCAATTTTTGATCTTACATATGTCTGAAATAGACGCATGAGAGTTTCAGTCTTCCTGAAATCTTTTCGCATTCTTATTATTAATCCCAGATTTCTATACGCTTCATTAACAACTTTGTCTACATGAACGTCAAAAAGCAATTTGGAATCAAATATTACACCTAGATCCTTTATAGTTTTGGGGTATGGTAGAGGCGTGTTATTAATTTTATATTTGAATCTGACGTCTCGTAAATGACATTTCATCACATTTGTTAACATTAATTTCAAGTGAGTTATTGCTACACCACTTAACTATTTCGTTTATGCCAAGCTGTAGATTGTCACAATCGTTCATTGAATTGACAGTAGAGTAAATTTTTAAGTCGTCAGCAAATAAAAGTTTGTTAGGTGTTTTGATACATGCCGGGAGATCATTAATGAACAATAAAAATAATAGGAGTCCTAGGTTCGACCCTTGAGGCACTCCAGATGATACAGGATATTCTTAGGATATTCCATCTTCGTAAACAACATATTGTTTACGATCATTAAAACAGGACTCAAATATCTTAACCAGACCTGGGGGAAAATGAAATTGCCTAAGTTTTTCCGTAAGAATGCAGAGATTTACTGTGTCAAATGCCTTAGCAAAGTCGGTGTATATTACATCCACTTGCTGGCCCTGGTCTAAGGTTGAAGTTATGTAGTCAGTAATGAGGCAAAGATTCGTTACAGTTGACCTGCCACTGAGGAAACCATGTTGAAATTCTGATATTGATGGTCTGATATGAATACTGATTTTTTTTTTTTTTTTTTTTTTTTTTTTTTT
>JAGDQP010010229.1:10973-24384 GCA_022664845.1 Lepisma saccharinum
TGTACAATATTGATTCAAATACTTTGGCAAATGTGCATAATATGGCAATTGGCCTATAATTTTTTATTTCAGTTTTGCTATTTCCTTTAGGTATGGGACAAATTTTTGTTGTTTTCCATTTATCCGGAAACACATTACAAGTGATTATTAGGTTAAAAGTGGTATACAGTGGTGCCAATATAGGGGCTCTTCGCAGCCCTTTACTATACATTGCGGAATATCATCAGGACCTGTACTTCCTTTCGATTTTAACTTTTTTATTGCATGTTGTATTTCTCGCATTTCAATATGTGAGACCTCAAGTTGATCTAATTTATCACTCAGTTTAAGTGTTTCAGTTTGCTTGTAATTACACTGTGTATGTTCTTTCTTGTAAACATTTTGAAAATACTCAGCAAAGGAATTCACAATCTCGTTGTCGGTCTCTAACATCCGGCCATTATATGTTAGTGTATTACCATTAAATGACGAGTCTTGTGTTTCATGAAGTCCCAAAATTGAGCTGGATTGGTTTCAATTGCAGATTCAGACAACGTAATGTTCCTTTGATTTCTTTTATGGTAGAGACAATTGATACACGGGAGTGGATTTTAACCCTCAACCTTTTATTATAAAAGATAGTAATGTTAACAAAATTACCGTCCCGTAGGAAACCAATTTTCAGATTTTAAGATAGAAGGATGGCTTCTTCTTCTTTGGTGTTCGGTAGAGGATCAGGAATGAAGGATAGCACCGGATGGCAGTGGCGTAGGTAAGGGGAGATATGGGGAATATACCCCCTTGGCTCCACTTTATGAACTTGGAAGGAGAGTATTTCCACAAGAAAAGAATTAATTATGTTTGGAAACATATAATTGTTGGTTAAAATATAAAATTGATTGTAAAGCCGGTACCAGCACTATAGTTTACACCCGTCTCGATATAATTGTAAAGTTATTCATAAACAGAAAAGGATCGTATTGTTCATTCTGCGTTGTAGTTTCACATTTAGGTAGATGTGGTAAATAACCTTCAGTACAACCAGTAAAGTTAAAATTCTTTGACAGTTATGTCGATAGCGCCGGTAAAAAAAAACTACTTCTAGACAGTAATGAAGAATGTAGTAATTCCTGCAATGATAGTCTCAACGAGGGTAGAACGGAGAAAATTTTGAATTTGAAATATTTCTACGGTTGAAGCATTGTGCGTAGAAAAGAAATAATATAAACAGGTGTCCTCTTTACGGTAGATATGAATTATAAATTAAAATTACACACATTGGAAAGTTTCGTACCACTCTTAAGATATGTCCCAATGTAAGATCTAATGTGATCTTTCAGATCATAATGGGAGAAGATAAACTTTTGGTAAACTTTATTTTCTATGTAAAGCTATTCCCTGTGCGATACGCACGCACCGTGAACGGCACATGGGGGATGTGGAAGCAGCGCTCCACATTTTCTTGACCTACGGTACGAAGTGAGTTGTGGTGGTCAGTCCCATGCTTGACCGCCTTTACCTTCCCAAGGTGCCCAGGATAAGATAAAGATAAGATAAGATAAAATGAATTGTATGGGCAAGGTGCCCAGGAATACCAAGGACATTCTGGTACTCAATTTAATAGGAGACTGAGTGCACCTTAGAGCGTCAGGTATGGGAACACTGCGAGAAAAGTCTCCGGTGCCCTGGCCGGGATTTTAACCCGGGCTGCCCCATTCGTAGTCAGACGCGCTACCGCCTGAGCCATGGCGACTCCAGACTTTATTTTCTATGGGCCATGTTAACTTTTGACTTCTGCCCGTCACGATTATACGAGTGCAACGCTTGTTAAAATTCATAAATATCCATGCCTCAGGCAGGATTCAAACCCACAACCTTGGAGATACTGGCCTAATGCCTCAGACCACATGACTACCTCGGTCGGCTATAAGGGAAGAAGAATCTAACCATTAAAATCAATTATGAAATTTGCAATCTAGTTTCAATTAAGGAATATTTTTCCTGACTAAATGCAGCTGAATAATTTTCTGCATTAGCGGATGAAACTCTTAATATCACCTACATGGGAAATCTTTCTTGTTCACTACGTCAATGATGAGTATATGATATGGGTCACGGTGGCTCAGTTGGCAGAGCGCTCACCCATTCCACCAATTCATTCCATCCTCATCCATACGACCTGAGCCAAAGTTGCCTAAAGACCTTAAGATAGATTCAAATGAGTATATGATGCCTTTTTAAAAAGCAGTTTATTCACGTAACTCGGATCTTCCCCTAACGTGGTGTTGGTCCGAAAGTTGTGAAGAGTTAATATCGGGATTTAGCGATAACAATTGATAGAATCTGATAAATTTTGGTGTTAATTACGAGATCTTATTTTATGGATATGATGGAGGAAGCAGCTTGCTGAAAAATTTAAAAATTATTCAAGACATACTGTGACAGTACTCTGCTGAGATTTACGTATATTGTGCAACACACTCACTCAATGTAGGAGTATTTTAAGACCATTCATATTCGACTAATATTGAATTATTTAGGATCGATTGAAACACATATTTCATATCCACTTAGGGAAAGCGCATTTTTGTATGATTATGGAGAGTGCAAAAAATTATGAAGTATGAGAAGACGGATATGAAAGTATGACGTAATCTATGATTTTAAAGAAGTAATCTAATTTATGTTTGAAACAATTATCCAATTTTTTATTGGACAATTTCACAAGCCCACTTTCAAGGCATGTAATGAATTTAATTTTTTCGTTAATTTTATTCGATTAAATTAGTATTTCGCTACGATTAACCGTTCTACAGATTCTTACAAAAGGAACACCTTAACTTAGTGGAAGCTGTGAATACTGCCAAAGATGCTGAAGTTTGAAAGAACTAAAGCAAATTGTCAGAAAGAAGATAAAGCAACTCGATCGAGTTTAAAAAAGTCAAAAAAAAAAAAAAAAAAAAAAAAAAAAAAAAAAAAAAAACCTGAAAATGTCTTTTAAGAGTAAGACATGCTCTTTCACGCATGTATCCTGATTTATTCTATTCTTAGGGTAATCTCGGATTTGGAGGTGGTTTAAAGAGGATCTGGATATGAAATTAGATAACAAATATAGCGTCTCTCAAAATTACACCGACAAACTTCTGGAGGTGATTTCTCAATCAAAACAAGACGAAAGTTCTTTGAATAAATTTTCGAAATGTGCATAGTTTCGGAAGCGTGGGAAAATGAACTTCAGAGCTTCACATATGTAACATAATGAAAAGTAGAGCATGGTTCTGTCAAAGACCTTAAATCTGCACTATCCAAAAGTGCATATTTCAAAATTCCGCAATGTATGCCCAAGGGACTCCCCAAAGGAATTAAAGGATTCCCAGAAATTCTCAAAAGTAAAGATGGATCGAAATAAGTATGAATGGGACGGTTTTCACCAGAAAACAATAATTCGTGTGCGCCAAGTCGATATATCAAGAAGATTCCATACACCGAACGATTTTATTTTTTAAAAAATTGTTGCATAACAATCAGTAGTAAGAATTGCATAATTTCATCAAAGGTCTCATTTATTTATTATCAAAGAGATTGAATATCTTTGCCCGATTGATACTGGGTAATGACGTATGATATTTTTACTCACATGGGAAGTCTTTTAATTAATGCTCATTTCGACCGACCTCTACTTCAGAAATTTTCCGGAATCCCCTACTTCCTTTGAGGGAATCCATTGCGGAATTTTGAAATGCATTTTCGAATAGAGCAGGCTTAGTCTTTGAGATACCATGCAGCATTTGATCTACTGTTCGTGGTGTTAGAAATATGACACTCTAAGGTTCATTTTCCCACCCTTTCGGCATCCTCTAGCTCCGAAACTATGCACATTTCGAGAATTTGTCTGAGGAACTTGTTTTGATGTGAAGAATCACCTCCAGGAGTTCGTCGATGTAATTGTAAAACACGCTGTATAAAATTACGCCTAAAAATTATGCTAGGTTTACAAATAAATCGGAATTTTGGAGAGGTCCGCATCATCTGAACTCTCTGCTTGAATATGTCATAGAGCTGAATGAAAGAATAGTATAGGTCTAGAATATCTAATACAGTAGCTACATAAGTGAACTTCCTAAATCAACTATCAGAAATGACAGTATATTACAAAAGTGATATCTCAGGCTTTAGAATGAAGACAAGAGTCTTCCCACAGTTAGTACAATTTTAAGTTTTTTTCGTATACAAAATATTCTACACTAATTATGACTTTCGAAAGCGAAACTAACAAAAATGGAATGTTTTCTTCAATCTGCAATGGAAGCATATCAGGTTTCCCAACTTTTTAAAAGTGCTTCAGATTTTATACAACCTGCACCCACATCTACGGCAAAGATTATATTTTATACTCTGAAACGAGTAAATATATCTTTTAAAAGTTCAAAATTTCAAATGAATGTGACATAACAGACTGGTAGTTTTACAAGGGAAAATTGTCATTAAACTGAGCGCATAAGCGTTAGTAAATGTTGGTCGAGAAACTCTTCGTTCTTGACAAAATCCAACCTGATGCTTTAATAAGGCTAAATTTGTATTAGAATTATGACTGAACTAAGTAAACTATACCGATATAATATTCATACATTTAATACTTTTCCGCACAATTGTGCTGTTCTAAAATTATAGAAGAAAGCCCAAAAATATCTTATTTAAAATGTTGGGTTGGGTTGCATAACTGCCAAGAATATGATTCTCTAGATATCCCCTCCCTTGAGAAATTCCTATCTACGCTACTGCCGGTTGCTTAGCCAACCTGGGTGCCAGAAGTTATACCAGTTGCGTAGCCAACTGAGGACGGGCCTGTTTAGGTATGGGTTAAGTACATACCAATTGCATAGCTAACTGACTATGCAGGATGACAAAAATTGCGTAGCCAACTGAGTGTTGGGTGTTTGTACCAGTTTTGTAGCCAACTGAGTATGGACAGAAGTCTGGTTAAGGTGAGAGTACACACCAATTGCGTAGCCAACTGAGTGTGCAGGAAGGTACCAATTGCGTGGCCAACTGAGTACCAAGGAGTGTTCCAATTGCGTAGACAACTGAGAACGGAGGAAGGAGAGAAGCTGACCACCCGGGAGCGAGTGATACCTCTTGCCTTGCGTTGGTGGTTGCCTTTTATAGGTGATTTTGAGGGGGGTGTCTTCGTTCTCCTCCTTTTCCGACTTTAGTTCCATCTGATGTTTACTTGTAGAGATGACTGTCGTCTGCACTTATTTATGTGTCACTACTTGTTTACATCACTTCTACACATGTTTGTCCTATAAACATGATTGCTTTGTTTACGTAATATCCACGTGTTCAGAATATACGCGGGATATTGCAATATAATTAAAACAATAGAGGTCCTAGAACACTCCCTTGAGGAACTCCAGAGAGAACGGGAATGGAGCTCGAAGAAGATCCAGAGACTATTACACGTTGTTGCCTACTATGAAGGTAGTTCTCTAGTAGCTGAAGTAGTTTACCATGAATATTAAACCTAGTAGATAATTTATAGATGAGATAAGGATGACTGATGGAATCAAAGGCCGTAATTAGATAGGTTGTAATAAAAGACATCTAATTGTGAATTATTGGAGATGCATTGAATCGCATCAGTGAGTAGAGCAGACAGATTCGTCAAGCAAGACCTACCAGCTAAGAAACCATGCTGTGAAGGATTTAAGTGCGAGGCAGTAAATTTATCGATACGATCTTCCATTATTTTCTCACATATTATTGACAGAGGTGATAGTAAAGAAATTGGCCTATATGAAGACACTAACGTATTTTTATATGCTGATTTATGCATAGGAATAATGTTAGGTTTTTTCGAGAGTGTTGGGAAGTTCCTTCTCTAAAACAACGGTTGAGCAGACATGTAGGTGGTTGGGAGAGAGATACAGCTGTATTGCGAAGAAATATTGTGGGTAAGTTACCAGGTGCTAAAGATCTGCGTTCTGGCGAAGATTAAAGAAGGGACAGACCTTCATCAGGAGTCGTTTCGATTGAAGACAATGTGTCAGAACAGACAGAATGCAAATGATAAGGTATATGGATAGGAACGGAGTGAGAAATGAACCTGTTTGAGAAGTACTTGTTGAAAAGATTAGCCCTGTCATCACCAGATGCACTTACAATATCATGCCACAATTCAATTGGAATGCAAGAACTTTCTGTTGTTCTATTGATCAGTGACCAGAAGAGTTTAGGGTTTCTTGTAGTCTCTGTTGTGAGACTTTCTATATATTCACATTTTTTTTTCCTTAGGATAAATTTACAGTGTCGTCTAATATTAGCGAACTGTGTGTAAGTAATATCACTTGGAAAGTCTTTCCACGACTTCCATGCGCACTTCTTGTTTCTTAGCAAACGTCGAACCATGGAGGGCATTTTGTGGATCTATGTTGCTTTAATACTGGAATGAAGTCTTTAATCGTGGCTCGCATAGCATTAGAAAATAGATTCACTGCGTCATCTACAGTTCCTGACTCGAGCAGACAACATGGAAAAAGATCAAAAGCTTCACGTATCAAGAGTGGTTCAAAGGTCACTCATAAATAGGATAGCTACAAAATATAATTGTCTCCTACATACACTTGATATTTTTGCCTCTGAGAGTACTTTTAGGGCTCAGATAAACAAATTGTATTTGTAACTATTGTTATCTTGACGTTCTTATACATATTGTTTATGTTTAGGGTGGCCATACGTCCCGTTTTGAACCGGACAGTCCCGTTATTTTAAGCCCTTGGCGGTGTCCCGTCGGTTTCCGAAAATATCCCGTTTTTTCGCCAATCAATGAAAATTATATATTTTTTACTAACATTTTTTTTTACAATACAGTTTTATAAGAATTTGCATCGTCTACAAATTAAAAGAGTGCAGTTATGTCGAATATTTATGTTAACTTTGATATTCGATTCGCGTAAAAATATATCGTTTGAGTGCTATTTAATAATATGCATAGGTTCGTACGTGGGGATTCCTGGGAACCCCCCACCCCGTAATAGGATGTCCCGTTTTGGGCCAAAACTTTTATGTCCACACTATTTATGCTTTTGTTGTTATTGTTAATTTATGTTAATGTTTCTATATAAAATGGCCAACATACTGTATTGGGAACTTATTTGCAAAAATAAATAGATAAATAAACAAACAATAGTTTCTCGTATTAGCCATGATGTGGACGTTCTCGTAGTATCCATGGTGTTTTCATGATCATACTTTCTTGTAATAGCCCTGGTGTGCATGGGCATGTTTTTTTTTTTTTTTTGTAGTAGCCGGATAATGTAACGATATGCAAAAAAAGAGAGATAATTAATTAATTGCCTTACTTGTGTTTACTTATAACTCCTTTAGTCATTTATTAGAAATGACTAGCAATACGCAATAATCAACATACGTGAAGTTTAAAACTGAAATTAGAATACATTCCCCCAGTACCTTCAAATTTTATTTGAAATTTCTGTTCAACTTCACTATGTACGTACGATACAATAATATTGTACAATACTCTCCTCTCTATTTAAGATACTGTATAGGGATATTTAAAAATAAATCCAGCCCTATAGATTATAAGGGCTTTGATATCAATTTCTCCCTCCAAGTCATACCCAGCCCACACCAACCCGCCACATAGAATCTGACGGCTACATCACGTCATTAAGGACTTCTAAAAAAGACGCATAATATTATTCTTTTGTGTTTCTACTAGCTTTACATGTGATAAAAGAAATGTGTTTCTGCTGCCACTGATTTTTATCTCGGAAAAAATCGAAACCTTGAAGCATTGATTGGAAGAGTAACAACTAACAACATACAAAAGCACACATGCAAATACTGGGTGACATGTATGACATTCAGCAGTATATTAGTCTGGAACAAAAAGAATATCGATTAAACACATATTGCTTGTTTTGTTTTCTTTTTCTCCTCAACCGATAAAGTGCCATTTGTATACTTTTCATACAGTTTAGCTGCTTGCATTGACACGCTGAGTAGTTCAAACAAAAAATAACTAGGAACTACAGTTTAAAGCAACCCCACAGTGTACAAAACCACTCTAGAATGGATGTGACGTAGTTGCTTTATTTTAAAAAGGAAATGTAAGGTTTTGTTGAGTAGTTAAACGAAGAATGGTTTCTTCTGATTCCTCGGTGATGTGCTAGGAAGTTCTCTATTCATAATGGCTCGTTCATATACAGGAAATTGACCTTCAGGTAAGTAAGTGATCTTTCGTAGGACGAGTAATTTTAATGAAAATTAAAAATATTTCTCTCTCGCAGTCAAAATGGCGTCGAAGTTCGTAAAACGCATAATTTGTTATAGTTATTTTCATTTTTACTGCTAGTAGTTGCAACACTGATTGTAAGATGGCTTCAAAACAATTGATTGGCATAAGGTGAAAAGTTCTTTTGCAGATATGTTGTAACAGAGAAACAAATTTGCGTTTTTATGTTTGTGTACAGTGTAAGAATAAAGTTAAAAACATTTTTTTCTACTGAGAATACAGTATTCGAGAAGAAAACTTAAAAAACTTTATTCACAATACAACCCGTACGAGACAAAATGAAGTTTTTTTTTATGTTTACAAATGGTATAAAATATTTAATATTCGTATTCTGATATAACCATGTTTAGTATTTATTTAACAACCAAACATGCGATGAAATTCAGTAACGTCTCTGCGTTTAAATAAGATGTGTTTAGAATGTCCTGTATGTGACGTCACGTACGGGACAGAAAGAATATCAGGTGCTAATTGCTAATAACATTTATCTAACAGTACCTTACTATCACCCTTTCACCATATGATAAGTTCATACTTGTAGTTTAGTTATAGGATAGCTTAACTCCTCTAAGGAGGTCACACTTGAGGAACAAAAATGCAAAACCTCACATGTCCATTTTCAGCTGCGTCGAATAATTCAGTGATTTTCTGAAAAAAAAAAAAAAGTACTTATCCCACCGTAATATGTACGTACTTCTTTGATAAAATAATTTTCTATGATTCATTGCCAGTGCGCGAATTAAACTTCTTAGTCAGGGGGGAATAAAACATAACACATGAATTTCAACAGGCAACCTACATGTATATAAATTCACTGCCATATTCAATCCACTACTAGATGAGGCCTCTCCCTAAGGCAGGAGTTGGTCTACTGCTCGCTGACCAGCCGTGTTGAGAGAGGAAAGCCGAAGCTCTCAACTGTGATCGCCACTGTCTTTTATTCACATAAGCTCCCCATTCGTATCAGGATCCTGGGTGGGAACCGTTCCAGACCCCTCTCGCTTTGGGGAAATATCTCTTGGCAGAGCCGGGAATCGAACCCGGGTCCCCACGAACCGCAACAGCGACGGTAACCGCTAGACCAGCGGGGAGAGAGTCCTATTTTCCTATAGGATGTTACTAAATCAAATCAGTCATACTAAATCATTCACATTAATCTACCTCATGAACGTCATAAATGAAATGGCTTCTAAATAGGCTTCTTAGCTGCTAGTAAAAGTTCATATAGCCTTGTCACTTCCATGAAAATTGTTTGAACTTCTGCCAAATAAAAATGTTCCGATTTTCTATTTAATCTTGATCGAAACGTCTCCTAGTAGAGAGAAATTTATCCCTGTCAGGGATGAAAAATAAATTTGTCAGGGTGGGAAACTTATTTGTCAGGGGGGAAATCCCGGGCATCTCCCCCCCCCCGTTAATTCTCATACTCTTCATTAAGGGCCATATTTATGAATCACTCCCAAGAGGTGGGTGGCTCCCAGGAGTATATAATTTCAATGCCCCTGGGAGCCACCCACACTTTGGGATTATTCATAAATATGGTCCTAAATCTCTTCATTAAGGTGTTAATAAAACTCTTTTGTCAAACAACTGGACATGTGAGGTTTTACTTGTCTGCTCCTCACTTTGGCGCTCTTGAGATAACTTACAGATTACAGATACTTTCTACACACAATACTATTCGACTACAAAACCTATTTACCCGAGCAGAATCACACCCGTTGATTTTCCTTTTAGGATTGATTTGTGGGCTACTCCATTTCCCATAATCGATCCTAATCTTCGAGAATACATGTTAGAATAAATGTTAGGTTTTTTGTATCCTATTTTACCTATTCAAACCGTCCGTATATGTTCAGGAAGAATTTTATTTAGCATATAATTAAGTTAACCATGAACATCGGAACAAATCAAATTTTTGCAATCTTCAGAAGATGATTCACCAGTAGCAAAGCGATATCGGTCAATACCAATAACGCATGATTTGCTATTTCGATCGATGTTGTTATCCGATATCGAATGCAAACATTTTACCGATATTGGAGTTCGATTCCCAACGGCAACGAGTTCGATATTGATCGCTATTGAAAAGCATTATCTTCTGCTAAGATAAATCTACTATTTTAATAACGGAATGATGTATATTTTACAGTAGTTTATTTTAAAAGGTCATCTTTGCTACATTCTGTCTTTATTCTATTACGCGTCCTAATCTCTTGTTTTAAGGTAGAATTGATTTTTTCACTTGTCTGGGGGCTGAATTCGAACCTGGAAACTTCTGATTTGCAGTCCGCCGTTTTAACCACTACGCTATGCGGCCATCAGTCGAGAATCCGACTCACAGACTCGATACAAATGTGATAGTCATCCTCGAACCACTGTCGTGTGTTAAAATTGTGTTGAATTAATACATGTACTTTTTGTTGTTGTTGTGGTGTACCAAATAGGATTAAATTTGAATAGCAGTACATTAATGGCACAAGAAAAATGGGCCTCATAGTTCAATTTTGATTTGTTGTTAAAACTCTCTAATAGTATTTTGTTATATGGAGCCAAAATCTGGATTCTACAAAAGGGTAAAGAAAATTGTACGTCCTCGAAATGTGGACATGGAGAAGAATAAAAAAATCAGCTGAACATAGGAAGTGAGAGAGGAAAAATACTGGAGATAATAAAGATAAAAGAAATTGGTTAGGACATTGACTGCGCACAGATTTATACTAACAGATGCAATGAATGTATGGTTGGAGAAAAGAGGAAGAAAAAGATAAACTTTGGACATCAATCATTCATCAGATGAATCAATCATTAAAGTAATTCATTTCGATTTAGTTATTATTACTATTCAATTGTTGACTGGACTTGTTGCTATAGAGAATCGAAGCTACCTGAAACAATATTCCAGACTCTGAGAAATTGTTTCAAGTGTGAATAACAAGACTAATATTCTATAGAATTTGTATGATGCTTTCTAACTGTTAATCGATAGAATGGTTCGAACATTGGGCTGCAATATCGATGAGCTGGTAGCGCCTGAGAAGAAGCAATATATATGTTCTTTGTGCTTCTTTCTCCTCAAATAGATATCAGTATTTGGTGATTTTTTTATAACATTGATAAAAATTATACGTTCTTAAAGCAAAAGTTGAAGGTTGAATATATGAGGCAAAGCAAAATGGTAACAAAAGTTCCCTGTGACTTCTGACGTCACTAGTGAAAGAAGAGAAGTACGTCAGATATCACAATTGTCAACCTTCGACTGGATGTTGCAGCTGCATATTTAATATTAGCAAAACCGAAAGTTTCTGCGTTTAAAATAATCGTTTAAATAAAGAAAAAAAAAATGCATATTGCTCGGATGCTCATAATCAACCTTCCTTCAACGTAAGACCGATTTATTGAGGAGAAACGATTATACTTCACCTAACTCCAAAATTCTTTATGAAGAACGCAGGTACAGAAATTACAATTAAAAAAATACTTTAAGAATTATAATGAGTCTCAGAACGAATCGACGTAAGCAGATTCTCCCACCCAAACGTATTATATAGTTTCATAAAGATATCTTTAAGCAGCAGAATTCGACAGCTGAGAATAACTTAAAGACGGTAAATTTATATTATTTGTTCTTACCAAAAAATCTATTATATAAACGTAGAATATCAACATGCACGGCAGTGCATGAGCCAAGTTCTTCGCGTCAGAAAACGTCAGCACTGCCAGAAGCATGTTATACAGGAACAAGAGTTTATGGCAAAATCGACGATTTGGGGGCCCCGTAAGAAAAAATATGTTAAAGATAGGAATATGAGCTTTTGCCGTTAAGGAGATACGGTAAATATGTGCAGATGTACAAAATTTCATATTCGTATCTCAAACTATGTTCTAGTTGTGGACCCCTGAAATTGCACATTTTAGGCTAACTGACTCACTCACTCACTCACTCACTCACTGACTGACTGACTGATTCACTCACTCATCATATTGTTTAGGGTGTTTGGAGTAAGCTAGAAACATGAAATTTAGTATGAAGGTAGAGGATGGTAAGTAGATAAAGGAAAAATTCCGACATTTTGAAAAGGTCGCCATCTTGGATTCAAAATGGCTGCCAAACCTAAAATTTCAAAGAATACAGAGCCTAAACGACTAAAGATATAACAGTGAAATTTGGTATGAAACTACATCATTGATAGCAAATTAAGAAAACTTTTTAAAAATTTGAAAAAGTCGCCATTTTGGATTCAAAATGGCCGCCAACCCTAAAATTGTAAAGAATACACAGCCTAAACGGGTGCTCCTAGAATAATGAAATTTAGTTTGACAGTACAACATTATTAGTAGATTATGAAAATATTACAAAATATTTCTAAAGACGCCATCTTGCATCCAAAATGGCGGGCGTCATAAATCCATTTTCCAACTGCTTGAGCCAGAGATACGAAATTTGGCATAATGATGTATTATCAAGAGTAGTTTAGGAAAACATAACAACGTTTTAAAAATTCACCATCTTTGATTCAAAATGGCAGCTGAAATACCACTTTTCACATCGTTCGAGATAGAAAAATGAAATTTGGTATGACAGTGTATCATCACGAGTATGTCACGAAAATATAAGAAAAAGTTAAAAATGTGTCCATCTTTTATCCAAAATGTCCGCCTAAGCCCTACTTTATAACGACTGAAGCTAGAGAAACGACATTTAATATGAAGGTGTACCATTACGAGTAGGTTAGAATAAATTCGGCTCGTCTCCTCTACTAGGGTACAGTTCCCAGCTGGAGCCTGATTGCGATAAAGAGATGCGCCCCAGCGAGGTCATCTTGGAATTCTGGGGGCAGCGCCCCAATGAGGCGAAGCGAGTATATACATTACGCAAGTGTAAAAAGCTGCGAAATACGAGCAAAAGCACCAGGGGTGCAAACTGTTAAGTCAACTCCTTCAACCTTAAAAAGTGGTGAAATGGAATATTTATGAGCCTAGTTCCTCGCGCCAACTTCCAATACTCCTGCGTGTCCCACCAAGTTTTACTCGTCACAAACGTTAGCACTGCCAGGAGCATGTTATACAGGCAGAATGTGGAAGTTTCCCCATTCGGACGCAGCGCTCTGGAGT
>JAGDQP010010229.1:29384-56496 GCA_022664845.1 Lepisma saccharinum
GTGGCGCAGTGCACTGCAGATTCTGGTTGTGATAAAAAGACGCAGTTCCTCCAAACTCCTCAAGTTCGATGCGCGGCCTGCCGTGGGATTCTTGGCGCAGCGACGCGAGCGAATCGAGGGGAGTATCAACACGTACGGCAGTGCATGCAGCCGAGTTCCACGTGTCACAAAACGTCAGCATGTTATACAGGAAGAAGAGTTTATTGCGAAATCAGCGATTTTGAGGTTCTGTAAGAAAAAAGATGTTAAAAATTGAAATATGAAATTTCGAAGTATGACGGTATATCATCACTAGTAGATTACAAAATATCTGCAAAGACATCATTTTGAATCCAAAATGGCTGACTTCATAATCCATTTTCCAGACCGTTTGAACTAGAGATACGAAATTTGGCATAAAGATGTATTAACAAGAGTAGTTTAGGAATAATTTACATTTTTGAAAAAGTTGTTAACTTGGATCAAAATGGCCGCACAAAAACTTTTTCCACACCATTCGAGCTATAGAAACGAAATCTGGTATGAAGGTGTACCATCACAAGTAGGTAACGGCAATGTAAGAAAACTTTTTAAAAATCGCTTTCTTTAATTCAGCATAGCCGCCCAAATACCATTTTCCAAACCGCTGAAGCCAGAGAAACGAAATTTGGTATGAAGGTGTACCATCACGAAAATGTTCCAATAAATGGATCAAACCACCGCTATGAGCGTGCAGCCCCCGAGGCGATATGGGAAAAAGGTCTGCACAGCATGGGGCGATGTCCCCAGAAAGTCTGATCACAGTAAAGGGGGCGTAACCCTAAAAATTTGAAGTTGGGGCGCACACGGAATTCTGGGGCAGCACACCCAGCGAGGCGAACCTAGTATATATATACACGTATAAAAAGCTGTGAAATCCGAGCAAAACATCAGGTGATGTTCGAGCCTTAGGGTTGGTGCTGGTGGATTTTAGGGCCGCCAGCAGGAAGCAAATTTGCTGTATCATCACAAGTAGGTTACAATAAATATGACAAAGCTTCCCTATGTTTCAATAAATATTTCATTCCCACGGGTGGTGGGTATGGGAAAAAATCTGCAGCATGGAAGCACAGTGTCCTGGAGAGTGGTTACGATAAAGGGGCGTAAGTACCCAAAAACTCGAAGTTAAGGCCGCAGCCAGCTACGGGGGGCGAGGACCTAAACATGGCCGAGAGAGCGAGTATATATATTATACACCTACAAAAATCTGTGAAATCCGAACAAAAACACCAGAGGTGCAAAAAGTGGAGCCAAGTTCTTTAGCCCTAAAAAGGTGTGAAATGGGAGACGGATGAGCCAAGTTCCTTGGTGACAGCATGTAACAGGAACAAAGGAACTTGGCGTGAGCTGGTTGGTGGCGGTGGACGTAGTGGGTTTTAGGATCACCACCACCCTTATAGCTTGAGGATCATGAACCTTGCCACTTCGCGCCAAGTTTCTTTGTTCCTGTTACATGCTGTCACCAAGGAACTTGGCTCATCCGTCTCCCATTTCACACCTTTTTAGGGCTAAAGAACTTGGCTCCACTTTTTGCACCTCTGGTGTTTTTGTTCGGATCTAATATACGTAGACGAGAACGCCTTATTATTATACAACCATAATTAACAGAAATACGTAGTTGGTTGCATAACCTCCCAGGGGATAAATTTCCATTCATTTCAGAGAAAAGACGCCATAAAGACGAAGAAAATTGCAGTCCTCTAAAATATAAGTAATAAATCTTTTACTAGAATAGTAAATGCATTATGACGGGTAATAATGGTTTAAACACACGAAAAGTCTACTATAGATTTCTAGATATGTATTGGTTATAGGAATAGTAAATATTTATAACAGAAACAAAGAAAATCTATATAAAACAACTTCCTTATTCTTAGAGTAATTCACATCAATTCTCTCTCTCTGACGTACTTCATAGCCAAAGCTTAACACAAAGATAAAATAGTTGTGATCCATTCGCTAATCCGAAGAATTTATGATTAAAATAGCGGTTGTCTTTACTTATTGATCGATTGGGGATATTACGCTTGTTACTGCCTGCCTCCTTTTGAATTTCTTGTGATTATAAATCATTTTATCGATAAGGAAAGACAGATGCCATGCTGGCGTCAAGACCTTATCTAACTAACAGAACTCTAGTATTCTGCAAAAGAAATATCTAGAGCGAAAGGAAAGTTGTAGCGTAAAGCCACTTCGTGAGATATGTTAGACAGAACAAAAATGAATACCTTATCTTAACACCAAATCACGTTCCAGTTCCTTAATTAATATCCTAACGACTTCATGACATAATATTAATTGTAAATTAGTCAAGAAAGAACTACAGAGGTGTAGAGCCTCTTTTCTAAATTATCTCTAGTACGAACAAACGATTGCAATAGACAACCCCACTACGCTAAGAGACTTTGGAGATAGCCTCGGTACTAATGCGAGATCGCCAGATCTCCTGCATTTCAAGTAGCAATTTATTTCTCTTACATTTTATTATTTTACTTCGACTCGTAAAGAGGCTACTACTGCGTTTCTTGTAGCAGATTTCTAGTCTTAATCTATTTAACTTAATTGCCTCGTATAGAGTCTGCACTCCAATGGTGTTTGTTACCAACTAAGATATTACTTTATTACTTAGCACTCGTAAAGAGTATTCATCAGAAAGTATTCTTATTATTGCCTGGTCTGTGTTACAAATATATATTAACTACACACGATACATTTTTCTACTAAATATTCGTTGGTCACACTCCAATGATTTGACCTGAACTTATCTCCTACTTATTTGGGACTTAAAGTGTATTGAGACACCCTCACCCTTATAATGTACTTCAATGCACTCTCTTAAAACTATGAAAGAACTTATCTAAGAAAGTAGTAAAAGCGTAAAGCTTATTTTAATTAGCAGGAGTAAGAAACCTTTCAGGATTGTTCAGAGCCAATAAATAGAGGATTTATACTTTTCTTAATTTACATGCCTTATCGGCTAATTGTTTTGGAGGCACACGCCCGAAAGAATCCCAACGATATTAATTATTAAGAGTAGAAAGATCGAGTGCAATACTGATTAAATAAATCGACATGTTAATAAGTGTAACAGACAAACAATTTAATTAGATTCTCTAAATACGAATGCGCTGACAAAGTTGGTTGCCGAAATCTAGACATTGAAAAAATATATCAACTTCATTTCTCAGAAATATGTTTAACTTAAATTAATAAGAATTTTGCCGCTTAATATTAGACAGGGACTCTGTCAAGATTTAGAGGATATCGTCCTCTTAGGGGACCCGAATGGGTTTCCCCTGCGGATTGTCTTACTACACTGCACCGGTTAAAACGAAACTAATAGCGACGGAGAACGTAGAGGGACTTATGCTCCTCACGGAGTCAGTCAGATGAAGACTGATCAAAACTAACGGAGACTGTTAAAGAGTTAAAGACTGACTCCTCCAGCACCAAACTGGACCGCATATAACTCAAGCGAAAGGAAACAAATCCCTCCCAGGAACTGGTTGTGGTTAAAAACTCGACCAATAGGAAAATGACTGCTGCTTGACAGTAGTTCTCTTCTCTAGCATCAGCTCATTCGTTGGTAAAACAAAACAACATTTCTTGAAAACGAACGAGGCTAGATAAGATAAGATAAGATAAAGTGAATTGTATGGGCGCTAACAGCACGAACGAGGCTAGAATTACCTATTTCCGGCGACGATTTGCGCCAAGCTATTCTTGAATAAGATTTGTAACTTTGTTTAAAATATACATAGAAAAGAATTAAAATTATCGAAAAAAGAAATTAATACAAATTATACATAATATATGCACTGGAATCATTTCGTTTCTTCCTTTTTGATATTCTATAACGTCTTTTAAAATTTTAAAGTCTCTTATTTTTCATTTACTTTCCAAAATAAAATCGTCCCTTTCAAGTATTATTAATTTGTTTATATTAAGAACCAATAACGGGACGGTACATCACGTTACATAATAACTTTTTTTTTAAAAAAAAAAGAAACCAATATTATGCTCTTATCATGGGTGCCCATCTTGTGGTTTTCAGAGGGAGAGGGCAAGGATAATGCGACATTTTTTCTATGATTTACTAAAAGTTATGAACAGGTTAACCACGACAATATTTACTAAATTAAGGGCGCAAATAGAACCATGTCATGAAGTGCATTACACCTACCTTACACTACACTGGAAGTTGATTGGAAATGCTTAAAAGAGTATAATAATGTTAATGACTTAGTTAGTAAACTTTAAGATATTATTTATGAAATATTTGTCAAATATGTCCCCTGCAAAAGAAACTCTGTACCAAAGTATCCGTGCTGGTTTGCTAAAGATATTTTAGGAAACTCAAGGTTAAAACAATTTATCATATAAAGTCTATACATACAAAATTGAAAATTCAAAACCCTACTATCAGGAATGTGCTCGATTGTGTAGGGAAGTCAAGAAAGATATAAAATAGCCTATAAGACCTTTATATCAAATTATGAAAGTAATATCAATAATGATCCAGGTTAACTGTGGAAATTTATTAAAAACAAAACAAAACATCTTCCCTCAAATATATTAAAATTTAAAGGTGGGATTTGTGTAACAATGAAGAAATAGCTAATACGTTTGCACAGTATTTCCAATCAGTATTTGTATTCTCTTCTCAACCGTTCAGTAATGTTGATAGTAATTCTAAGGGTTACGAAGAAAGCTGAATACTGCCTGTTGATCAAATACATTTGAACGAAATAGGAAAGGTTGTCAAGAATCTAAAATCCAAAACGACAGTTACATCTGATGGTATACCCTCGTATATAGTGAAAGGATGTGTTGATAAATTTAAATATTCCCTATTGATTGAATTCAACTTGGCACTAAGAACATGTATTTGTCCTAACAAATGGAAATCTGCTTTAGTTTGTCCTATACCTAGAACAAAGAACTGACGAGAAATTACCAACCACAGGCCTATGGCAATATTACCAGTATTTGCAAAATTCTCTGAACTGATAGTATATCAACGAATTATTAATCATTTGAAAGCAGTTATCTCAACTAAACAACATGGCATTGTTTCACCAAAATCCACGGTAACGAACTTTACAATTGTTACAGATTTTATTTAAAACTCGTTGCACAAAGGAAAGCAAGTCGATGCGATTCATATTGACATTGAAAAGGCCTTTGACAGACTTAATCACAATGTATTACTAGGTGAATTAAATCACCATCACTTCTCTCTACCTTTGATTAGGCTCATGTGCTCTTATCTAACTAATCTCATGTGCTCTTATCTAGAGGTTGGGTGACCGTGGTTGCCCATTATCTGATATCGAGCATAGCTGCAACTCGACAGAGAATGAACGAAGGAAGGAGGGGTGAGAAAAGTCCTTTACGGAGGCGTCTGAAATACTTTTATAAGTAGGAGAGCAACTATTAATTTTACTCCATTGCTTTTCTTTTAACTTGTATGTGAATTTTGTCCTATAATTGATATCAGCTTCACTGCTTCGAAACCATTAGCTAGTAGCAGTTTCGAATAATGTAATACCCAATAATATTAACGCAAATCCAGGCTCATCAGAGAGTAAAGTGGCAAGCCACTACTGGTAAATCTTGCTATAGGGAACTCGCTAAAGACCAGACTCTGCTGAGAGTTAAGCGGATTGGCTCCGTCACTGGCAAAGCTGGTAACAGTGCAGTCTTAGAGCTGGCATGCGTCGTTATCAGCTTGGCATTTGATCTTGATTTGCGTCGGTTGATATCAAGCTAATTCAGGTTTCGGGTAAACTCGCAGCTTGAGACAACATTAATTCACTATATATGAGCACAACTCTTCGATATTAGCCATTACAAATTGTGTGATGAATGTGAGTGTGTAAATGAATTGTATTAATGATATTTAGTGAAAAGCAACTCAGAATTCCGGTGTTTGATCTCCAAACACAAGTTAGCTTAATGAGGAGACGCGACTGGACGAGTATTTCTCCTAAAAAATATATCGTTGCTTCCCAACATAAAGCTTTCTTAATTAGGAAGCCAGGAATAAATTTTATTGCATTTCCCTGCAATGATTAAATTCAACTAGAAGCAGTATCTAGAGTCAAAAATTGAAAGTAGTAATTAATTAAAGCCTTTACGGCCGATGCATTAAGCATTATATTGCAATATTATGAGTGCAATCTCCTAGTTGTAAGGATAGGTTAGGTCATAAGCTTGAGAATCGGCTGGAAGTAACCTTATATTTAGTTTATCCCGAATATTAAGTATCTGACCTTCACGGCAGAATTGTAGGTTGTGAGCTGGTGAAGTCAGCTATTACACAGCCTGTATATTGACTCGTTTGATATTCAACAGTTTCTTGAGACATTAATTATTCCGAGTTGACGTGTGAGTTATTGCATATTAAATTTCTCCACCAAGTCTATTAGAGAAATCTGTCAAATGTCTAAAGATATATCTTGGGGGGGGGGGGAATATCTAGTCACAAATTAAATGATAGAAGGGAAATAAAAGTAAACTCTATTAGACGAGAAAAACACAGGTAGTTCTATTTGCCAAACTGTTCCTAAGGGTTCTGAGAGTGTAAGCTCTGATTTATGTCATGGTGAAAAATTTGGTATTTTATTGGAAGTTAGGTTAATCTCTTTTTGGTACCTAATTTATGATATTATTTCCTTCGACAACGAAGGTGGCGCTCGGGCAGTTGTTTATTTAATTACTTAACTATTATTAGCCAAATATCTCAAATCTAACATTGTGACGCTGTGTATTGTTATGTGGCAAAGAGACTTGATTCTATTAGCGTCAGAATTCCTTCCATCTCATTGTTATATTTGTGCTGAACTACGTGAACAATAAAGTACACTGATAAAGCATACGTTGCCAGTTGCCTGCTTGAGTTTGTGGATAGAATGTTGCATCGTTGGCTGTATGGTCCCAGGTTCAAATCCAAGTGATTTTTTTTTCAAAGAACTTTACTTTTTTTTCTACAAATAATTACGCCCTTTTGTTTCCTTTTACATTTCAACGTTTTACTAATTCGCTGAAATAGGTTAGAAAACTCATGTCAAATTATTCTTTATTGTGCGGAATTCACTGACATAATGTCGAGAAGAGCGAAGACGAGTTAGACCAAGTCAGATTAGATTTATTTCATTAAACAAGGTAAAAACTCCAAACAGCACGTTTAACCAACAAAATAAAACTCAAAAATTTTCCTTCCAACGTGCTAGTGTTCTGTTCAACTATATCTTGTATAATTCCGATAACAGAGCGCTTGTCAAAGAGAGGAAAGCAGAAGTCGCTTCAAATTTTACAAACGTATAGATTTTTTAAACTATATTCCTAGTATTTACTATCCACATAGCACTTGTATCAAGGTTGTTCGTCACTTGTTCTCAGCTTATCAAACTTTTTATTGTGTTGAACTTGATTAACAAGCATGAAACAAACTTGTTTGAATTGAACCAGTGCTTGAAGTGGGTTAGAAAATATAAGGGAACGCTTGAAGAAAAACGGTACGCTTGCACCTGGTGGCGGCGATTGCCTATTGAAAGTAAAGGCAATGAGCTCCAATTTGTAAAAAGGTAGGGGTACTCCAAATCCAAAAAGAAAAAGGTAAGGGCACGTGATTATACGTCCCGGACAGTATCGAAATTTACGGTTGTGTCCCGAAATAATATTCAAAGTCCTTAATTAAAAAAGGGCGATATAACTTAATTTGAAAGGTACATTTGAAGTAAATTGCAAACCTGTCTCCCTGAGCGTAATAAGTGATCAACTAATTATTAATTTAGATATAATAATGTCGTATTTTGATGTCTTTGGCAGAAATTATAGAAAATCTCATGTTTATCAAAACCAAATATTGACGGAAACAGTAAAACTGTGAAAAATAAAATTGTTTTGGCGTTCAACAAAAGTGTTTGGGTACCCCATGAGGAAAACTCGGCGGGCCTCCGGTGGCCCACCAACCATGAAGGCGGGCCACCGGAGGCCCGCCGAATTTTCCTCATGGGGTAACGATTGATTTATTGTATTGGAGAAATGTTACATAGGCTTATGCCAATTATTCAGGCATTCAACTTGCCCATGTCTTGTAAAACGTATTAGTAGTGATTTTAAAGTTGGAGGTAATTTTTTATTTTCAAAGTCGAGGTATCTTTCAAATAAACGCAAGTTTTAAGCTAAATGTTGGGCCGGGGAAAAAAATGTTCTTCGATTGACTCTCAAACTACCCTTAGAAAAGGCAGAAGGGTGAGGGTCCATTAGATCCCAGTATGACCTGTCCCGAATTTTTACTCAGAAAATATGGTCACCGTAGTTATAGCTAGCCTAATATTGGAACAACTGGAAATATATTTGACTTTGAATTTTGTTGGAAGAATTTGAATTTATTTCTGGTCTTTAAGCAAGTTGGGATCAGGCAACTACTATCTTTGGCAGTAAACTTGATTAATACACAAATAAATGATCATGAATTATCGCGTCGCTGGCTAACTGTATACTCTTATATATTTAATTGAATTTATTTATAGACTTTCGTCATCAAAAATCATTATATTATTGTTATTATTAAGTGTAAAGTGAGGAGAGGTGTTCTGAATACTGATGTGGTGAGTAATGTAGTAGATTGAGTACACTACTTACCAAATAATAAGTAATCTACTCGAAATCCTCTTTCGTATCCTATCCGTCCATTTGGTCAACATGACCAAATATCTAACCAAATTCTGTTGATTAAATATGTTCGTATGCCTGACTAAACAAAAATACCAGACACGCCAACCAGGTTACTATGGTAACACTGACAAATCTTTTCTTTCTTCTGTATATTAAAGTTTCGATAAATCGGATAAGTCCTTGTAGATGGGGCGGGCGGGCGGCCCACGTGGGGTTTCTTCCATACATTTAATTAAGTAATGTAATCATTTGTAATATCCTATACGTTTGCTGAAAGCTCATGATATTGCATGAAAGGTGATTATTCCATGAGTTAGCACCACTGATTTCGCTCCTTCCAGGGAATCCAGAAGATACAGCCGGAAGTAAGAAAATATTGTACGAGAAAGAAGCCTTTCTCTACTCTTTCTTTAACAAGAACTGCGAATAAGAATGAATCGATTCATTTATTCAATTGTGATTTCATAATGAGTTGTTGAGAACTTTGCATTTACGTCTGAAGGGTGGCGTCCCTCAATGAGCACTATTTCGTGGAATAGAAGGGTAAAGGTAGCTGTGAGGGTCTCCATTGAAGTTACTATCGCTGAATTCGCCTGACGGAACAAAGGAAACCCTCTTGAAACCTCAGCCATTTTAGCTGGCGTGAGCGATGCTCGAACCTGCGCCAAGTCCCCAGTACTTATGTCAAATTATAGCTGTAGTCATTAAAGCACTGGGCTTGATATAATTTGTTATTGCAACATAAATTATTAATATATATGCTCAAATCTATTGTAATATTACACTAGTCAACAAATTTAAACTTTTTGTCTGTAACATGATAGAAAACACCTGATCTGAAAGGAACTTTTTGCGCTGAAATCGAATATGCATTCAGTTTTTCTCCATCACGTACAGTTTTCCCGCGACAGAGGGATTTTTTTGGGAAATTCCCTCAAAAATTCCCTTTTTCATATATTTTATATCTCTAGCTCTTGTCCCCGTACGTATCATAACACAGAAATTATACCAAAGTAAACCTTGATTGATACTTAATAAACCCTCCAAGTTTCACAGCAAACGCATTATTCTTTCTAGAGAAATAAATATATTTGTATGTATACTGTGTGTACTGTTTATTGCACCACATAATATTGCTTTCAGATCTCTTGAATTTGAAAAAAAACAACCTATTTGCTGTATTACCACAAACAAAGACATAAAATAGAATACAATACAATTTACATGTATGACAATTTACAATAAACAATAATACAAATATACAAAAATATCATAAATAAGCCATTGGAACTACCAGAATATATGAAACTTCCATTGAGTTACAAAATATACACTACTTCCTTCTTTTGTACGAAGTGTTGCATTCTCTATTCTCTAACAAGACCCCAACAATAATCCCCCATCATTGAAGGATCCCATCGTCCCTGGTACCTTTTCTCCATTGCCATTATGTCTCGGTGTAATCTTTCCCTCTGTTCATCGCTGACAGTACCTAGGTTAGCAGGAAAGAAGCTAAGGTGGGAGTTTAAAAAGTGGATTTTTAAAGACATCCTACAACTTAACTCTTTGCATTTCTGCAGCATGTCCTGAACAATTTCACTGTAATTTTCCGCTTTGTTATTGCCCAAAACGTTGCACACAACACACTTAAATGCTGTCCAGGCAGCTAGCTCGGCACTGTTTAACTTGCTATCAAAGTTATCATCAAACATTAGTTTCCTAATCTGGGGACCAACAAACACTCCCGCTGAAATCTTAGCATCACTCAGGTTAGGAAACGTATCTCGCAAATACCTGAAACCTTCATCAGTTGTGTCCATGGCTTTGACAAAGTTCTTCATAAGTCGTAACTTTATATGAAGTGGTGGCAGTATTATATTATTAGGATCTACCAAAGGAGCATATTTGATGTTGCATTCTCCAGGTACGTAATTCACTCTAGGTTCCCAGTCCTTCACTTCATAATGATTGCCATCAGCTCGGCTATCCCACAAACATAAAAAAGCATTGGTATTTCGTGTAACCGCACTGCAGTCCTAATAAAATACCAACTACCTTGAGATCACAACATATTTGCCAACACTGGTCCTTGTAATTTATGATATTTAACAAAGTTGACATGGTGTCATAGGATTTCTTAATCCTCATTGAGTGCGAAAGTAGTATAGAAGGTTTTTGATTTCCATTATTTAAAAGGACAGCTTCTTCAAGGCGGGCCTTTGAAGCATCGATAAATATCCTCCACTCTTCTGGAAAGTAAGGAATTCCAAGCTCTTCAATCAAGCCATTAATATCCGTACATACGCACACATTATCTTGCATTGAGAAATAACTCGAAAATTGCACATGCCTTTTCCTGTACACTGATATTTTAGTTTCAACAGCCAGTAAGTTCCACTGCTGAAGCCTTGATCCCAGAACTTCCGCCTCTTGTTTTTTCAGGTGTAAATCACTCACTAGGTCATTAAGTTCAAATTGCCGGATGAGACGTGGCTCGCGAACACTGTCAGGGGCGAACGTTGGATCCGTGGATGAGGATGTTGATCTCGATGGTTCATCATCAGACTCTTCTGGGCATATCTCTTCCCAGTTGGTAGGTGGCTCGGGAAATGGAAGCTCATCCCCGTGCGGAACAAGTCTAATTGCGGACTTAACGTTGGGGTAACTTATTCTGCATTTGCTTCTTTTAGAATGTCCCTCAACTACTGTGACACAAAAATAACAATCAACCACATGGTTTGTGGGTTCTCTCCACACCATTGGTACAGCAATTTTTATGAATCTCCGTTTTCCTTTGGCCCGTTCAAGTAAAGTGACGTAACACGACACACACAAATGATGTGGGGTGCCCAAGTTTAGTTTTGGTCTCCCACACGACATCCGAAATATTTATTATATGCTAGTTTCACCGATGGCGTAATGGATCTACACTGTCCCTTAACTACAAACTAGCCACACACGTAACAAAAACTATTTGGTGAGTTAACGCACGAACGCCGTCCTCTTGTCGCCATTGTACTGATCGCAAACCACACTTCTGGTATTGTCTGGGTATAATGCTGTTAAGAGTATAAAATTAAACACGAAATCACTTTTGGCAGCAAAGACAACTTAGAAAGTGGATAAACCACACTTCAATATAGAAATGTACAAAACTTCCTCACCACGTGTCAGGAACACAAGAAAGAAAGAAAGAAAGAAAGAAAGAAAGAAAGAAAGAAAGAAAGGGGCGGAGGCAAAGGAGAGGGGAGAATTGAGACTATTTGTTTATCGTTGTCAACAATGAGTCTGTATTTCATTCTTTCTTTCTCTTGCACTCAATTACATTTGATAGGAATATTTGATAGAAAACGAAAAGAAGTTGGATGATTGTATGTATATGTATTGGGATACATAGACCGTACGTATTAACAAAGATACGTTGGAAGTACTTTCAATTTTTATACCTTATTTCTTAAGGTTTACGTTTCTAATTCTCCAATGAGTTATTGTTGAATATTGTAAACAGTCATGTTCATGTCTTTGTTTGTGGTAATAAAGCAAATAGTTTTTTTTTTCAAATTCAGGAGATCTGAAAGCAATATTATGTGGTGCAATAAACAGTACAAACAGATTACATACAAATATATTTATTTTTCCAGAAAGAATAATCCGATTGTTATGAAACTTGGAGGGTTTATTAAGTATCAATCAAGGTTTACTTTGGTATAATTTCTGTGTTTATACGTAAGGGGATAAGAGCTAGTATAAAATATGTGAAAAATGAGTTTTTTAAAGGGAATTTCCCCAAAATCCTTCTGTTGCGGGAAAACTGTACGTGATGGAGAAAAACTGAATGCATATTCGGATTCAGCGCAAAAAGTTCCTGTAAGATCAGGTGTTTTCTCTCATGTTACAAAAACCTTGTTAACTAGTGTTATTGTGGACTAGCAAAACACTTAAACACAATTGCAAAATATACTAGTTCATTCTCTCACTTGATATAAAGTTACATACATTCACAGCACAAGTTTTTTTTCGCGTCCTATACCAGCTTTTGAGCTTCTAAGGACACTTCCCTTTTGGTTTTGAACTCGAGACCACGTGCACAGAAAGAGTACTAACCAGTCCGCTAAGAGAGGACCCCACTTTCTATATTCAATGAAGTTGAAGAGAAAAATATGTAAATAATGAAATATTGTATTTTGACTTTAGAACGTGTTTCTTTTCTTGTAGGATATTTACGGAGGCTCTTCTAAACGTATTTCTAAAAATGGGAAGAAACTTTATAGGCCAAAAGAAAACACTTCTTATATCTTGCATTCTGGTGACTGGCATTACATTGTACATAGGTAAGATTAATGGTATTTATAGACTTTACTCATTTAAATTACATCTCCCAAGTTACACTATTTCAAGTAGATACTCAGATCTAGTATGTATATTTAAAATGAGCATGCGAAACTGAGTTTGTGTGTCAAAGATTAGGTGCAATTGGCCAGTTGTTGAAGAGGAATTGTCGGGAAAATCTATGAATAGCATTATTTGTGGAAGGCCACTTGTGAATATTTGGCGCCAGATTACACTCAATGCCGCGCACTACGGTGATATCACTAATATCCGCACATCGTTATATATAGTATATATATATATATATATATATATATAACCATCCAGATGGTGACACCTATATATGATTAAAATTGACTAAACTCTGTCAGACTACCTTGAATAACATTGCACATAGTATTCGTGTGTCAGTCTCTGACGACTATGAGCATAGTGACATGCAGCTATCAGGGTCATTTGTCTACCTATCAGCGTAGTGCGCGGCACTGAGCGTAAACTAGCACCATAAGTGATCTACTGCAAATAATGCTATTCCTAGGGCTACCATACGTCCGGATTTAGCCTAGACAGTCCGAGATTTCATGTTGTGTCCGGGCTAGCGTCTGGGGTCGAGAAATGTCCGGGGTTTTAGGTTGTTTCAATAAATTTTAGATTTACTGCTCAGACTCGTATAGTGATACACAAATAACTTTACTACTAATAAAGTTTATTACTTATTGGATTAATAGTCATGACAATAAATCATATAATTATTGTTTATCTCTGCGTTTCAAAAGACTGTATATTCTAGAATTTTATGCATGCAATTTTTCTTTAACAAAATAGTATTATAACATGCTTGTACAGTAAATTTTGAAGCAGTCAAACAGAAATAGTTTAGCAGTTTTCCTGATATTCGGTACCGTTACCGAATTACCACTGTTTAATGGATGTGCTTAAAGTGTCCCGGATTGACTTCTTAAAAATATGGTATCGTATCCCTATCTATTCCCACCAATTTCTCTTCAGCCACTGGCAAATTGTACCTACTAGGCTTTTGTTTTCTTTGTATTTAATGTCATTTCATTCTCATACAGCCAACTTTTCATAAAACTTTCGTCAGAATCCATCATTCTATAAATTTCGGTAGATGACGGTTACTGTATGTAATAGTGTTAAATTATCAGCACGCATATATAATTTTCCTAGAAATTCAATTCCAATTATATCATTAATATAAATTAGGAACATAGAGTAATGGTCTGAAAACATAGCCCTGAGGTACACCACAATTAACTGTCATCTTCTCGCTAAATTTATTATTAACAGAAACAAATTCTTATTCTGCCGTTGAGATAATTTCGAAATCAAACTAACAGTGTTCCTTGTACACCATAATTGTGTAATTTTTGAGTCAAAATACTTAATTATAGTATCGAATGCCTTTATAATATCAATAAATAAGGCTGCAGTCTCTTTCAACAAGCTTACTTGCTATTTGAATAAATAAATTTGTTAGCGCACATTGTGTACTTGATATTTCATGAAACCCGTTTTAATATGCATAAACAAGTTTGTGTTTTCTAAGTATATCTTTCATTGACGACACACAATTTGTTCTATTATTCTAGATAGGCCTAATGCAGGTAAAATTGATATGGGGCGATAGTTATTTGGAATATTCATTGACAATGAGTTGTTAATTTGTTAGCCCTTGTCTTTTAGTTCACGTGGGCTCCAAGTTGGGAAGCAAAACATCAGTTCTTATCACCGGAAAAGAATAAAATTAAGCCAACGGATTTTTGTAGTTTAAAATATTATTATTGCATACGTTACATATTTAAACTTTATTAGATATATTGCTTAAGACTCTATGCTTAATTTCAGTATAATATTTATTAAAACATTTGGTATATCTCCTTATTTCATTTTGTTCTTATTTACATAATAAATCATAATAAATCACAGCCATATTCAATCCACTAGTGGACGAGGCCTCTCCCCGAGGGAGGAGCTGGTCTACTGCTCCCACGCTGACCAGACGATTTGGGAGAGGAGAGCCGAAGCTCTCACTGTGATCGCCACAATCTTTTAGTCACTGCAGCTCCCCAATTGCCCTCACGATGCTGGGTCAACACCGAAATTTTTTAGCCCCCACCGGGAATCGAACCCGGGACCGCTTGCATTGAAGTCGGGCGCGCTACCGACTAGGCTACGCAGGAGCTCTCTCTCACATATCTTGTTTATAATAGTTGATTTACTTCGACATGAACTTGCATTAATTATCGAATAATTCTCCAAACTTCTTGGAATTATTTACTGTATTTCCTATTCTTCTCTGATAGTATTAATTTTTATTGTTCTTTTTGTTTAGTTACTTTATTTCTAACCCAATTATATTCACCTCTTAGAATTTAATTCTGTGAATATTTTTCTTAATATGTTTATGTAAAAAGTTCCTATGCTTTATTAATAGTGAGAGAGAACTAGCTACACATGGGTGTTTCTATTTAGTATAAATATATTAACAACTTTTTTCTAATGTGATATTTATTTATAATTTCATTTATATACTAGTAAAATTATTGTAATATTCAATATTACTTCCCTCAAAGGTTAAGTTAAAATTATCAAAATAACTTGGATGATCATAATGCACGTACCGTAATTAATTCTTTGACCATTTTTACTGGATTTTCCATATTCAATATCAGCAAATTATGGTGACTGATACTAGAGTGAATATTTCTTATTGTTAAATTACAGCTGTATTAATTTGTTAAAATATTAATGAGCATGTATTTTGATTAACTATTATTGAGTGTTTTGTATTCAGTTCTGTCTTCTCTCGTTCTTCGTTTTGGTGTTGAAAAATTTTCTGGATATAATTATTTAGCAGTTATCTCTTTTACCAGTAATTGTTTCTTATAGGTGTAACATTAGTGTTTTAAAGTACATCAACATAACCTTTATCTTATCTATTAAGGTTAGGTTGTCGCTCACACATCTGTAAGTTTAAAAGAAACTTACTTCAATGTCAGTAAATGTGATTCAAACATATGAAATTGAATTATTTATCATTTATTACGATTAGTTCTTTCCTTTTAGGTATTATCGCACAATCCATTTCTATTCCAACAATGTCAACTGTCCGTATCAAGAGCTACGACCTAAACATTTGAATTATGTCAAAAATGTAATATAAAACAATTGTATTAGCTATTAACACAATCCCTACAATCACTCCCCGTACAAAAATGCAACGAGACGCCACTGGCATAAGCTCTCCTATACAATATTCACATCATCGTTGTTTTAATGTTAGAAACGATAATTTTTATATCATCTGATTTGTTCAAAGCCCAAACGCGATAAAAAAAATATATAAATAACCTAATTAGTAACTAACAGAACCTAATCTAACACAGAAATAACATAATAATAAGAAAATTATTCCATTCACTCATAAAAATATGAGTATGATTCTCTCTGCATTCTGGCGCACACACTTTCAATGTATACAATACCAAAATATACATTACTAGATATCATATTTTAAAGTATCACAGGTATCACAGCATTAATCAGTAGTCATTCAAATCCGGCGTTTGTTTTCAAGTTTCGCTAAATCTTTACATGGGTAGTGCATCTACCAGCCTTTTCATGTTTATGCATATCTCATCATCTTTATAACTTTTCAACGACGAGTTCAAGACTTGTTTCTTGCTCGTTATTGCCGACGTATTAATCAATTTCCGAATCCCTGTTCATCAAAGAATTATCCCCTTCATCTTCAGGGTTTCTATGTTCTTCCATATTCTTCCCTTCTTGTCTTCCCCCGGAGTTAGTAATAGTTCCTAATGGACCTTAACTTTCCTTCTACTCCAGGTAGTGGCACATGTGTAGAACCTTGTTTCTTTTTTCTTGGTTGTTCTGTTTGAACAGCCTGTTCATGTGTAACCTGCGAGATCGTTTGCTTACTAACGAATAATCTAACCAACTCCACAATCTGACAAAATTTATCCACTTTATCTGGACCCCTCCCCATCCAATTCAGCTCGGACGTCTGGTGTGTTTTATTTCTAGCCGTTTATCTGGGAAACGCACTTCTTGACCGTCCTGGTTGTGGTTCAGAATTAAACTCAGTCTGTTGTATCCCCATATTACTTATATTTCATGTTAAATAATTGGAAGTAGTAGTGTTTAAACCCCGAGGCGTTCTTTGTTCCTTCGAGTTGCTGGATATGTCCATTTCTTCACCAGTGCACTTTGAATTATTCCTTTCTTTTCAGCACACAACACGAAGCAAAGTGATGCTTAGAATTGCACGCTCGGCAAACTGAATGATATGCTGGACACTTATAAGTTATTGAAAACTAAACCTCAACGAGTACAAATGTTTACATGCATATGTCCAAGCTGAAGGTTTGTATTTCGTTCTGTACTGGGAATCGGATAGTCTACTTTATGCCTTTGATTCGTTTAAAACGCGCTGTTGCCAGCAGTGACATTAATTTGTGGAAATATTTGACTTTGGTTCACTGTTAACGCGATAACGATGGCTTAATTATGTGTCAAGTATTGGGGCAATAATAATATAGATTGGAGCTCTATATTGTGTATTCCTATTATGAATTGGTTCAAAACTTGCTTATCATAACTGCCGAATTCACTTATGTAAGTTTGTGCTTTGAGTAACCTCGAGAACTCAAAAATAGATGGATGGGTATCTTGCCTCATTGGATAAAAATGTGCATTTTGTTTGCCATATAGTTTGTTTGTTTCTTTCTTGCCCCAGTTACGATCTTACGTAACTTAACTGATCAGTAAATCTGTACCAACACATTAAAAATACTCGTAATAACTGAATCCATATATCTTGCAGTATTCCTTGTAGAATAAGATACTTACATACAACTAAAGCATGCACATGCACCAAACAGTTTACAGTGCAGGCTCGTATACTCGCATCTATCGTCGCCACTGTTAAGTTTAATAAAAAAAACTTACTTCAACTTAAATAATGTCAGTAACTTGATTCAAATATGAAATTGAATTATTTATCATTTATTACGATTAGATCTTTCCTTTTAAATATTATTGCACAATCCATTTCTATTCCAACAATATCAACTGTCCGTATCCAGAACTACCACCTAAACATGTAAATTTGTTATGGCCAATGCATTATTAGGAAAGTTAAAAGAGCATTTTTGGAGTTTCACAAGGTGGACGCTAGATGTCTGTACTTTTATCACCTGAAAAGCGAAGTGAGTAACTTTTGTATTTGAAAAGAATTTATTGTTTTTTGATGTTTGTTAATGACAGATGAATAAAGAAGACTAATTAGTGTTACGGAAGAAACGAAGAACTAATGGGAACAAGAGATTCTATATTGTAAAAATGTATGTACACCAGTAATTTGTAAAGACCGGAAATGTAAATAATGAATGGCGGGAACTTCAAACTAGAGGTGGAATTTGTATAGTTAAGTGTATTGTCTTCAACGCTCTGATTAAATACCTTTCTTTTGACGCCATAGACTTCTAAGATGTTTTGGAGCATTTGCTTGTGGCTGGTTTGGCTGCTCTAAGCGCCGTGGTAGACATAAGCAGATACCTCTAAAAATATTGAGCGTAGCCCCTACGGCGTAGCTTTGGGGCATGCTTTAGATAGATGTCGATTGTTCGAGCTGCGTTACATCGAAGGAAATCCACGGAAACGACCCTGAGATTGAATTATTGGATACGACCGCTCAGCGAAAACACCAGGACCAGATAGAGACCACGACGACTATAGTTATTATAAAGAGTAAGACGGAAAGGTCCCGTTACATATTGTGTCAAAGATATTATATAAAACAATTATATTACAGATGTGTTCAAAATTATTAGATTCATTTTCCTTACTTTTCATCCTCCATGCAATATTACATCAGAAACACATTTGAGGAAGTAGCAAGCAAAAGTTTACTATTATTAGAAAAAAAAAACATATTTTGTTCGTTTTAAGACCTGGATTAATAGCTGCGTCAAATAACACAAAGTAATTTTCTGAAAGAAATATTCATCCGATCGTCATATGTACTTACCTGATAAAACTACTTTGCAAGATTCATTACAGCTCTTCATTAAGGTCTTGAAAAGAACAAAACTTTTTTTATCTGAAAACGGACTTGTGAGGAGCTGTTTGTTACCTCCTCATTCGTAATTAATCCTAGTTAATACTGTTTAATTTCTTACTCATTTTAAATGCAAATCAATAATCAATTTGTGCATGATACACACATACAATTGGTACATACTCTCTAGTGCTACATGACAAACACTGAACGAGAAAAAAAATCAGAAGAAAAATCCGTATTACTTTCAGTGAAGCCATTTATTTTTTCCCCTTTATTCTGCTTTTGTGGAATGTTACGTACAAGTTTAGTACACTTTTGCTGCAAATCACCATTGTTAACCCATAAATGATTGAGTTCCTCGATCAACTGATGTTTCGCTTTAATGTTCTTCTTCTTCAGAATTTCCTTCATGAAGCTCCAGATTTTTAGTGGGGTTCATGTTGGAAATGTCCAGCTACGGAAGTACACTAATATCCTTGTCCTTGATAAAAAAATTTTGACATTCTTGAACTTGTGCCATGGGGCTCCATTATACATAAAGATGAAGGATCCTCACCAAACGAGGATCTCTCTTGATGCCCCATTATTTGATGGTCAAGGTGTACTGTTTCCTGTATGATATGAGGCCTTCCAGGTCCTAACACAGACGTTACACCCCAAAACCATACTAGGGTTGGATTTTTTTAAAAGTTCACTTTACAAATTCCAATTGGAACTTCCTCTTTAGGTCGACGTCGCCCATATCATAAACATTCATCAATCTCGATGAAATATGACTCATCACTGAATCGTACTTTCTCCCAATCATCAAAAGTTCAATGTTTCAGTCTTTGTGCCTATTCGAGGCGCTTCATGGCCATACTTAGATATGAAGAAGAAACTTTGGAATTTTCGGAAGTGAGTCTAATAATTTGAACACATATTTCATGATTGATCGGAGATTTCTGGTTTTCTCCTCTCTTTCACGTTTTATGAATGTTTGTTGCCAGGGAGCTTTCAAACAATATTGTTTCCTTTCGACGTAACTGAAGAGTATCTACATTAAGATCACCTATTATTACAATTCCTCTATTGTTAGTACTCAAATGTTAAGTATTCAAAATCATTTCTGACATTTTCAGTATGTTTTCTCGCTGGATTATAATTTGTAATAAACGTAAATTTAAACTTGTAACTATTTCTGTCACAAGCAATATATCATACACCATCTGGATATACTCAATCATCGTACCATTGTAATTATTCTACATACATGGCTACTCCTTCTCCACTATACGTATGGTTTCTTTATAATACAGCTTGTAGTTGGCTATATATTATAAAGTTTTCCTCATTGTTATATAACCAACTTTCTTGTATTTCTATAATTTCAATGTGTTTCAACCAAAATTTCAATTTCAATTTATGAAATTTGTTAGACTACGTTCGTTCTGAGACAAACAATTAAGATTGTAATTGCGCTCAAGAACACTTTTTCACTTATTTAAAGAAATACGGCGTGTTCAATAATTAACCGAACACTTTGTTTTGGAATAACTTTTGAAATACGCAAGGTAGAACAGAACTTTCAGTTGTTCTAGGTAAGATTCAGTGTTGGTTTGACTATGTTGCAGTGCTGTTAAAATAGTGGATTCAACCAAATAACGCGTTTTTCTTGTCAAAACTTGATATCAAATAAACCAATGTCCATTTAAAACACTGAGAAAGTGGTCAACAGCTTACAAAGATCTTCGAGAGCCATCAAAGCTAACAGTTCTAGCCCTGATTAGAAAATCTGAGACAAGTGGTTTTGTTCTCGATGCTCGTAAAAGAAATGTAGTTTTTTCTACCAAGATCAGCCTCTGGTTCCTGGTTCAGACGGAACTCTGGTTTGTGGTTCATGGAAGATGATGCACCATATGGTACTCTGTGTGTTTTCAGAACCATAAACAACCAGTTTGGAAACAACGTGCTCTCTCTGAAATTCTCCAGTGATTAGCCTAGATCTATCAAATGGCCTCCTTACGAGGCCATTGATGTCAAATATAGGCTTAGTGTGAATTTGCTAGATGATTCTGGTAACTATCAAAACAAGAAATAATCTAGGATAATATTTACGACTGTGAGAAAATAGTATATCAAATAAATAAGTAAGGGTCGACATTAAGGTGAAATGTCAAATAAGAAATGAAATAATGCATTATCCATGACAATGTTAAAAATAACTGTTATATAGAAATGAAACTAGAAAACGGAGAAAGGAAGAAATGCCACATAGCAGGATTGAGGAAGTCAGGTAATTAATAATAAATAGCAACTAAGACGTAGGTGATATAAAGACGTAAGGAGGAAACCTTGTTCATGTTGTAGGCTATCTCATGAGAGCTGACCTTATAAAAAAAAATATTAGCAGCCAGATATTACCAATAAAAAAAGTTAAATAAACTGAAATAGAATCATATTTATTCTATTATTATTATTATTTTAAATGAACTCATAGGTGTTGTTTTTTAATGTTCTTTTGTTAGATAGAAGATTGCACAATAATACGTCGTCTTCCCATGTGAACAGTGGTAACCATACTTTGAAAAAGCAACAACATTCCAATATACGTCGTTTGGTAGCAGAAGAATTAGTAGGAATTATGAGAGAACTCAAAGGTAAGTTCCATTTCTTCTCTTTCTTTTTACAGTTGAATTCGCTATTTATTGACTTTCACTCAGTACTCCGTCCAGATTTTTTTTTATTCGCTTATAAATAATAAAATACAATATCTATTACTATTTCTGTGTCTATTTAAGGTAAAAATGAAAATAAAAGGAGCTACTTATATCAACAGTAGACTTATAGTAACGGAAAGAAAGGTATTTGTACTTACGTTGTACTGGTTTTACAGACAACCAAAGTACTTCCATCTACGAATATCAAATGTTCCTTTAAGAACTATCCAAAAAATAAAGTTAACTTCATAGTTTTCCCCACTTTTTCAAATCATGAGGAATCAAAAGGTCTGTCTGACTTTACTGAGATCAAGGGAGGTGGGGGTTCAATGGAGAATGGTAAGAGATTGAAAAGGACCTGCCAGTTTTGGTGAATTAACGTCCTAAAGGAGCTGATGAGCTTCTAAGGACAGGATCTACAGTTTTGGGTAAAGTGGGCTCCGAACCACTGCGTTCAATTGACCCCGGCGGGATTGGAATCCGCGACCACAAGCAACGAAAAGCGAGCGCTCTACCCTCTCGGCCACCCCGTGGTCTGCCAATTTGGGTTTCGAAGTCACAGTTTCTTCCATCGTTTCAGACCACAAGGAATCCAACGGTGTATTGTTCATCTCTGTCTGACTTGTAGTTTCTGAGATCTAGGGGAGGGGTACAGACGGGTAGACAGGGTAAACTATATATATCTTTCCCGTATGTATGCAGGTGCGCTAGAAATTAATTTGTTCTTACGTTGTTTCCTGAAGGAATCCATGGGCAGGATCTAAATGATAAAATAAGGTAGAAAAAGGTACATAGAATTCAAAGACAGTTGTACAGGAACTTCACAAACACAATAGAAATGCAGCAGATTTTCGCCAAAGGCGTGTTCACATAATAGAGGAAGAAAAGGATAGAGAGGACTGGTGCTAGGGAATGGACATATATATATATATATATATATATATATATATAAATATATATATATATATATATATGGTAAAAGATGGTAGAATAATATTTCTTATGAGTGCAGGACATATCAGCAGTCTCAAATACTACACATACAAATAAAACGATGAAAAGCTTTCGCCCAAGGCGTGCGTGCCTACACGTCCTAGAGTAGAGAAACTATATAGAGAGAGGAGTGGTTACAGGTAATGGCTATGCTGCTATACTGAATTTGTGTTACGGAGTGACCAAGTCATGAGCAAGAAAAAAAAACACTGAAGTAGCCGAAAAACAAACAGTCACGGGAGTGAGAAGGAAGTGAGCTAATAAGGAGTCGAAGGTCTGTCTATCTATGGTTCGTGAGGAAAATGAAACAAAACAATAGAATAAAAATGAAGCAGATAAAGGAAGAAAAAGGGAAAAGAAATTCTATCGAGAAAAGAAGAACAGGTACGTGGTACGTAAGTTACATGCAGTTAGGACCAGGTTCATAGTTGGCGGTGGCGAAGAGGGTACTCCCATCTCTTCCCAACTATGGTAGGTTATTCAGCATTGAGAATTTTCAGGATACTCATATGGAAAGTTTCGTCAAAAGTACGATCGTGATATGAGTTTTGTTGGCGTATGGGTGTGAGGGGATGAGGTAGTTGTGATTTGGAGGAATAACGATGGTTGTTCATGTGGAAGGTTACAGATGTCTGGGTTTCCTCAACGTAAAAAGCGGGAAAGACGTTTAACGTAGAAGTAAATAGGGTTGGAGGAAATGTACCTGCCAGAGTGTCGGAACGAGTACGTCTCGTACTTCAGATTAGGATTTAAAAAAAAAAATAGGACTGGACTTATTGTACTTACCAGATTCATGGGAAGAAGCCTGTGTGAGTTCGGTTTTGATCAGGATCGTGTTAAGATTGGGGGTCTGCGGTAGACTATTTTGGGGTATGTTTTTCACTCTCAAATGACGCAGTTAGGATGGGAATCTTTGAAGTACCTTACGACTGGGATGGTATTGAGTGAAAAGATTGGGTGCGAAACCTTTGCTGAAAACCCGGTTTGGGTTTTTGTGAATCTTGGCACGGTCCAATTGTTTACGGTTGAGATGACTCGGGTATCCACAGTTGATAAGAGATGAGAAAAAGGTACGGACATAATCCTGAAGTAGGCCGTTAGAAGCAGGAGCCCTGAACAACAAGAGCGTATTGGGGAGAGCATTAGATGGGGTATAGATGCGAGCTTTCGAAGTACAGATTGTTTGATGTGGATACAGTCTCATATCGATTGTTCTTGAGCTAGACATGTACACATAGGGAAGTTATGTGTTTCCCGGAAAACGACCAGGTGAATTTGACGTATGAAGCAATGTTTCCAGTGTCCATGGATCCAAATTAAGAATATGTCATCAATATAGGGAAGCAGATGAAAGATTCGAGTGGTGTGAAATTTATGTATTGTTTCTCCAGGCATCCTCTGAAAATATTGGCACAGGAAGGGACTTTATGGGTGTCCATGGCCGGACTCTTAATTTGCATATAATTATGGTTTTCAAAGCAGAGGCTGTTCGTAATAAGGACACCCTGGGCTAACTGGAGCTGAAGCAATGCAGATTGGGATGGGTATCGAGAAAAGGTTCAAGGGCAATGATATAATAGGCGTGGGGAATATTGGTATCCAGTGATGCCACTTCAACTGGAACCAAGGTCGTGTTTGGCGAAAACGGTCCTATATAGAATGTATTGTAGGAAGGAGGTGGTTGGTATCTTTGAAAAATCTTGATATAGGATGGGAGAGCCTCGAAGAAAAGTTGAAGTTCTGAGATCTTTAGAAGAAAGAAAAGAGATTGTGAATTGCTACAGGATCTCATGGTATCCGTGCGCTACGAGGTAGGTACGGATTTCATTAAGATACAAAGGGATAAGATCCTCCTCAAGGGAACGGTTAAGATGTTGTATCATAAAGTCATTTAAGGGCTTCGGGGCGGTAGTCAGAGTAATTCATTACTACCGTAGTAAATCCATTGTCAGCTGGGCGTTCCTGGTGGAAACAACGAAGAAAATATGACAAAATAATGTAGGAAATGGTATTACTTACGTATACAGGATGTCATAGTAGAAGCTTCAATAATTCACACCACAAATTAAGAAAAAGTTGGTAGCTTTCGCCGGTAAGACATGTTCACAGTAAAGGATATATATATATAAAAGTAAAGATAGGAACAGTAACGTTTGGAACGGCTAGATTGCCATACTGAAAGCTGGGTAACATTGTGGCCAAGTCATAAAAACGGAAGAAACACGGAAAATGACGGAAGAGAGGAGTGAGAAAGTAAGCGAGATATGAGGATTAACAACAGGGAGAAATAATAATAATAAAAGTAAGAAGAAGCGAATAAGTGTAAATGATGGAATTAATAGTGAAAAATGTAATGAGTTAAAAGAAACAGAAACTAAGAAAATATGGATCCAGCGAAGATAAAGAAAAAGTTTGCTGTGTGGGAATGTTATATGCAGTTTTGACCTGGTTCATGATTAACGAAACAGATAGAGATATACGTGTGCTTCCATCCCTTCGTAACTGTGAGAGGTCAGTCAAACCTAAGAATTTTTCAAGATACTGACACGGAAGGTTTCGTCAAAACTATGGCCGTGATGTGAAGTGTGCTAGGGCATGGGTAGATGAGTCAATTATGAGTTGGAGGAGTAACAATGGTTGTTAATGCGGAGGTGTCTGGGTTTCGCAACTTCAGAAAAAAAAAGTGTTTGGAGGAAATACATCTTCCAGAGTGCCTTGTGGATGTTGAGGTACTTGAAGGTCAGACCAGAATAAGAAATAGAACAGATTCCACAGAGAACTCCTTTGTACTTTCCAACTATGATGGAAGGGCAATGTGTGGGTTCAGTTCCAGTCAGGATTGTGTTTAGATTCGGAGGTATACTGTAGACTATTTTGAGGAAAAACCGGAAAGCCCTTTCGAACTCAGATGACGCAGTTAGGATGGAATGCGTTTGGTATAATAAGGATTAGATCTCTTGAAATGGAAGTACTAAATACTGTTGGTTGATTTGATGTTGACATCAGCCTTACGTTGATTGTTCTTGAGCCAGTTGTCCACATCTAGGAAAGTTATATACTTCCAGGAGAAAGACCAGGTGGATTAGAGGGGAAAGGTGTAGTTCAGGTTTTCCAGAAATGTTTCCAGTGACTCTTGGCCATGGGCAAAGTTGAAAAAAATGTCGTCGATATGAGGAAACCAGATGAATGGTTTGAGAGGCGTAGAGTTCAGATATTTTACTCGAGATGTCCCATGAAAAGATTTGTCTAGGAAGGAGCCGTACGGACATTCATAGTAGTGCTCTTGATATGAAGGTAATTCTGGTTTTCGAAGAAGAAGCTGTTTATAGTAAGGATAAAATGAATTAAGTGGAGCAAAAATTATGTGCTGGTTTACTGGTACTGAGGTGTGAATTAATAAAGTGTTCAAGGGCACCGAGACCATGAGTATGGGGAATAATGATATACAATGACGTTACTTTAACTGAAACCAAGATGGTGTCTGATGGAAGTGAACGGAAATATAATGTATTATGAAAAGGAGATGGTTAATATCTTTAATAAATGAAGGAAGAGCCTGGACGAACAGTTGGAGATAATGGTCAACAGAAAATTGTGATTCTTTCGGTAGGAGATGCGTACTGCAAACAATGGGTCTTCCAAGGTTGGCAGGTTTATGGATTTTCGGGAATAGATAGAGCTTGGAAGTTCTGGGATAATTGAAGCAGAGAGTCCTTCCTGAGAACTCTTGCGCTTTGAGGAAGGTGCGGGTGGATCTTATTGATGAAGGTAAGGGGGTATGGTCCTTCTCAAGGGAGCGGGAAAAGGTAGGAGCTGAAAGGCTTCAGAATAATTCATTACTACCGTGGTGGATCCTCTCTCTTGCTTTGTCACGTCCAACGAACAAAACGCCATTCTCTCTCAGTTGGTTCAGAAGATCGGCAAGAACCGACTACTCGAAATGTGTCTTATCTATGCGAGACCTGCAGGCGCCTCCGTTTACGTGATACGTCTGGCCACTCAAGTATGAAGCACGTACCAAGAAAAGGATCTCGCCTTATCTGTTTTGTTACTTATAATATCTCAGGAACTTCTTTTCAGTTGGTCTTTAGCTTAGAACTGGAAAAATAAACAATAGAAATAAACAATCACGTTTATTCTTGTAATTTTTCAGAATGGTTGCCTTATGTCAGAAAACTCTTCAGGAAACAATTCTGCTATGTTTAATTTTTCAGAGACTTATTAAAAATCCATCCTTTTGTTAGAAAAAATGGGTATTCTAATTCTCAAAGAAGTAAACGCTGAG
>JAGDQP010010230.1:0-56489 GCA_022664845.1 Lepisma saccharinum
ACATTTGGAGGTCGAGAGTGAGAGCGGAGCTTTTCGCATTATCCGAATAGCCCATTTCTGCATTCTTTCAATATTTTTTATGTTGGTTTGGTTGATTCCGTACAGAACCACACCATAGTGCTCAAGAATAGGTCTAATATACTAGGTGTAGTACTTTACTTTGTGAGTGATAGGTAGATAATTGCTTATGTACTGAAGAATCTTGATTTTCGGCACAGCATTGGAGCATATCTTTTTAACATGTTGCGTAAGCGATAGTTTCGAATCAAGAGGTATGCCAAGATATTTCAATGTAGGACTTGTAGATATCTTATTGTTTCCTATCTGAAGTTCTCTGTCAATTACGGAACGTGTGCAGTTGTCTGTTGATAAGATTAATGCTTGTGTTTTAGCTGTGTTCGCTTTTAGATTATTTGCGTTGTACCAGTTAAGCACGCAGGGAATGTTTGTTTCAATAGTGTGAGCTAATTGATCTAAAGAATTAGAGTAGCAAAATAAGAGACAATCATCAGCATAGAAATAAACATCCATATTTTTCACAGATAGTGCAAGATCATTAATGAATAAGTTGAACAGTTTAGGTCCAAGGATTGATCCCTGTGATACCCCAGTTTGAATATCGGCACATTTGGAAATAGTATTACCAAGTTTCGTACTTATTACTCTATTATGTGGGTAACTTTGAAACCATTTACATGCTATTTTAGATAAATTGAACTGGCCATATAATTTTTTCAACAATAAATGAGGTTGCACGGTATCAAATGCTTTGCTGATATCTAAGGAAATTAAACCAATGTAGTTTTTTCATTTAACGTCTAGTATGTTTCGCCACTTTGTGATTAATTCTAGTAGCAATAGTTCGGTGGATCGGTTCCTGCGAAAACCATACTGTTTCTCGGTTATGAGATTGTTACATTCTATATGTTCTTCTAACTGACTATCGACCACATTCTCAAGGACTCTACTAAGAGCTGGTGTTATAGAAATAGGCCTATAGTTGTTTATACTAGTGTGCGATCCTCCTTTGAATATGGGAGTGACCACCGCATGTTTCCAAGCGTCAGGAACTATACCAAACTTAAGAGAATGATTTATTATGTCCGTTAGTGGTTCTGATATCCACGGAGCAAGAAGTCGTAATACACGATTATTAATACCATCAATTCCACAGCCTTTTTTAACATCAAGTCCTGTGAGTACTTTAGAAATATTAACGTATTACGTAATCGTAAAAAACTTATTAAAACGTTTCCAGAATTTAGTGGGATATGTATTATCAGCTAGATTATTGAAGATTTTTATCCATTGCCTGAGTTTGTAAGCCTTCAAATAATTTCGTGCTGTTCTTTGTAGTTGTCTGTGGAGTCTTAGGGATTCTGGATTACGAATGCGTTGGTAGTCTCGATAGAGTTCTCTTGATCGTTTGATGAGGGGTAAGTATTGTGGTGGTAAGCTAGGCCTGAAATTGTGAAATTTGTAGTTGGGATGTATTTCTCTGATGCTTGTTGGATTGATGTCGTGATTTTGTCTAGGCTATGATGAAGTTCGTTTTCGTTTTCTGGTGTTGTCAGGGTTTGAACTTGTGATTCGATGTATAGTCTATATCTGTTCCAGTCGGCGCGATCAAAGCGTAGCATGATTCGTGGTTGAATTGCATGTTTGGTCAGTATGATTTGAAGATTGTACTAAAAGTTTCATCGGTGCATGATCGCTGCCTATTAGATTTAGTACGTCTAAGGTGCATCTATGACTGATGTTGGCTGAGGTTATAACTACATCTGGAGTGGTATTGGAGCATGGTCTGGTTGGCTTAAGGATATGGTGAATTCTTCCTGTGGTTTGTAAGGTTATGAAATCTTTGAAGTCTTGCTTTTCGTGATCAGGTCAGCTGTGTATGTTTATGTTGGCCATAATTTTGTAGGTTCTGAAGTGGTTTGATATGTAAGTAAAGAATGAGTTGGGGATATAATTACCAGGTCTTACATAAATTGTAGCGAGAGTGATATAGATCTGTTTATAGTATAAAGTAGTGATGAGGTATTCATGTAGATTTGGGGTGTTTACAGTGTATTCACAGTAGGCTATTTTTTGCGAGTACCCTATGACGACACCTTCGTTTGCTCGCTGCGCTGGTACCGTGCTATCTTGACGAAGTATCGTGAAACGTGATATTTTGCAAGTGTCTTTTTGTTTTAGGTGTGTTTCATTTAGTAAAAATGCATGAGCGTCTTCTTCTAGGAGCAGGTGTTCAAATAACGGTTTATGCGTGAGTATGGATCTGATGTTTATAAATAGAAACACTAAAGCCATAATTTTATACATTTTATGATGGTCGGTACGGTATGATTTATACTGCTGTTTCGGCACTTACATGAAAATGAGCGTATGGTCCAGCATATGTAGCGTTAAAAGCGACATGTAAGGTAGTTTTGGCTGCATGTTGAATTTGAGCAAGGATATGGTGTCTTTGGAAAGGGTGAATGTTTTGCAGAACAATGGTTATGAATGCCAAGAGTTGGTCTATCGTGATTGGTTGGTATACAGAAATAATGGTAGGTATAGCCTGGGTTTGTGTTTCAGTGGTCCGGATTGGTACTATTAATTCTGGTTTGTCAGGTTGTGCGGCGGGTCTGGCTTTACATTCATAACTGAAGGTTGGATGACTATCATTATATATTGTTCATTTGGGTGGCTGTTGCATGTTTGTAGTTTTTAGTGGGATGTGAACCGGAGCAGTATCCGCACTTGATGTTATTTGTACATTGTGCTGTGGTATGTGCATTGTATAATTGACATTTCTCACATCTTATTGGCAGAGGCGGAGGGTTCTACCCTGTAATGTTTCTTGTAGATGTAAGCGCCGCAAATGATGACTTTACCTTGTATGTATGTGTTTCAATGCCTTGTTTATATCAAAAGCAATATCACACACTATAATTTAAGACAAGACATTCATCAATATAACACTAGATATTCCAAGAATCTGAATATACCTAGACTTAGACTAACGAAAACGTCTAATAGCTATGTAAAGGTTGGAATCAAAATGTACAACTTATTGCCGGATAGTGTAAGATCTCTAAATATCTCACAATATAAACTTAAACTTAAAAAAGTATTGAAGGAAGCTGGAGATTATAATTTTCTTGAAATAGAAGACACTTTAAGAAATTTACATTAAAGGTTACGCTGATTATACTAGCTTGTTTTAAGATATCAGATTTCAATATGTGACTTGTATGAATAATTGTATGTTTTACTTGACTTTTCTATGCATTTCAAATGTCAAAGAAAGAAAGAAACAATAATTTTACAATAATTTTAATTTAAGTATTAAGGAACAATTATATGCCTACCTGAATGAGAATGGTTATTTGTATAATAAACAATTCGGCTTTAGAAAATTATCTTCAACTAGTAAAGCAATTGAAAGAGTAGAACTGAAATTTATGAAGATTTTGAGAAAGGTAATATAGTAAGCCTTACGATGATAGATTTAAAAAAGGCTTTCGATTCAATACCTCATAAAATACTAATTACTAAATTCTCGAATTTTAACCTTTCCAAATATGCCATAAATCTATTGGAGTCCTACTTGACTAATAGACTTCAATGTGTTAAGATTAACAATGATGTGTCTAAATTAAGGTTAATAGAATATGTGGTTCCTCAAGGCTCTATACTGGGCCCGCTTCTGTTTCTCATTTATATTAATTATTTACCTGAGCATCTGATTCATAATACGATTCTATTTGCTGATGATACAACATTCTTGAATGTTGGTACTAAAATTAATCAGATCGATGAGGAAGATACTATTAATATGATGAAGGCTAAAGACTGGTTTTCAAAAAACGGCTTGATTATTAATGAATCTAAGACAGAAAGGCTATAGTTTTCATTGAATTATAAAATGTCATCATTAAATAGTACACAACTTGTGAAATTACTTAGATTACATTTAGATTCCAAATTTGATTGGCCAAGACAAATCGAATTGTTGTGTAGTAAGATCGCGACTAATATATTTCTACTCAGGAAACTGAAGTACTTAATACCGAAAATGCTCTTTTACAAGCATATTTTGGTCTTATTCATTCTGTACTTCCCTATGGAGTAATGTTCTGGGCAGGCGCTTCCGGGGTAAAACGGGTGTTTTTACTACAAAAATCGGCTATTAGATGTATTATGGGTCTAAACCCTAGGGATTCATGTAAAACTAGTTTTAAGGAACTGAAAATATTAACCTTGCCTTGTTTATTTGTTTTGAATTGCCTGAAATATATAAAATAAAATATAGACAATTTTAGATTAAGGCTCTCTGCATAACTACTCTGTTAGAAATGGTAACACCATATATCCACCTATAGCCCAGTAAATGAAGGACCAAAAATGGTCTCGAGCTGAAATAATTTATAAAAAGCTAATTTTTTCACGATTTGCTCTTTGTGGCCTCCCAAATGAAATCCCAAAAGTCCCCTAAAATCCCATGTTCGCTTCACCTCCAAAATGGCGGCCGGGCTCGCAACATATACCTTAGTGGAATTTATTCAAATGTCTGTAAGTCAGTCCCTAATTGACCTAGATAGTTGAAACAAGAATCAAAAAACGCAGAATAGAACACAGCTTCAATGTATATATGTTTAAGGCCCATTCCACCAATCCTCGTCTGAGTTTTTTTGGGGGGGAGAATTACAAATTCACACATTTTCATGAAAAACGCCTAGCGAAACGCCACCTCTGTGGTACCCCAGGACTAAATGAAACAAACTGTTTCTGGTTGTTTTCATCACAAGAACACAAAATGTATACGTTGCAGTTTGTCAGTTGGTATAGCCTTTACAGTATATAGCCTATAAAGTATATTCCTTTACATTAAAAACATACAAAGTTAGTGGTTTTTTAAAGCAGTGTTTGGCAGTTTTGTTTGAAATTAATTGGCAACACTGTTGTTTACTTCCGTCCCAGAGGTTTTCTTAGAGTCTGCTGTCAGACGTGTTTTCGGTTCGCGAGTGATTCTGTCCCCCGAAGGGATCTGTGTAGTTGTCGTACAGTGTTCAAACTGATATCACATAAAAACAATAACAGACTCGCATATAAACATACTAATTATTTCGGTTACGTTATATTTGTTCTCGCGTGCGTGTGTGTCCGCGTGCCTACGTATACAAGTATGTTTCCGCAATTGTGTTTCTTTGTGTTGTGATCTATGGACCTAACAATGGAAGTAGAACTGGATATCTGTGTTATTTGCAACACACCACTGAGCGCTGGGAAAACTGTTAATGTAACTACGCGAGGGTTGCCTCCTCTGGTAAGTGCAAGTGTTTCTCGGGGTGATGGGCTAGATACACATTTTAAATATGTAAGCAGTGTTTGCGTACATGTTGAATGTCGTAAGAACTACACTCGGGCCTCTACTATTAAAAAGGATATTAAGAAAACACTTCAGGTAGATGAAACCGCCACCCCCAGTACATCAAGGGTTTCACCATGCACTACGGCACCGCCTTTTGATTTTAAAAGGGATTGCTTATTGTGTTCAAAAGAGGCGTCATTTAAAACAGAATCGAAAAAGCATCAGAAATATCGAAGATTAATTCATGAAGTTACTACGCTTAGTATAGGTCTATAGTTGATCAAGCAGAAAAACGTGAAGACGAATGGGGTATGTTAGTGCTTGTTAGAGTGAACAGTGTAGTGGACTTAGTGGCAGCAGAAGTAAAGTACCACAGAGATTGCTTCGCTTCATTCTTTAACCCTGTAACATCTGAAACAGCGGGAAGACCAATTGAGGATAGAAAGCGAAAGGCTTTTGACAAACTTTGTACTTTTGTAGATGAAGAAGATGAATGTCAATTTTCAATGAGCCAGTTGTGTGAACGAATGATATCTTATTTGGACGGCGCTGAAGGATACACATCTAATCAAGTAAAAAATCTTCTGAAATAGAGGTACGGGGACAGACTAGTAATAACAGAGAGAGAAGTAAATGAGCAAAATGAGAGAGAACGTATTGTTACAATGGCTGCAAAAATAATTAGAGAAGATATTCAATCTAAAATCTATAACAATACTTGCTATCCTGCAACGGAGCACATGTTTCATAATGAGGACGATCTCATTCCAGAGTCTTTGAAATTATTTGTTCAGGCCGTGACATCAAGCAAAAAGGTGATCCGAATGTGCTGTATCGAAAACGTCTCATGATCTACCATTCTATTATTTCAATGTGTCGACAACGTACTTTTATATCACCAATCCAACTAGCAGTTGGAGTTTACTGTTTGCGACATTATAGATCTCGACAATTGATCGACATCCTTCATAGTCTTGGGATGTCGACCAGCTACAGCGATTTAAGAAGATATGAATATTCTAGAATGTGTTCGAATATTCCAACAGAACCTCAATATTCAGAAAATTTGATCCAGTTCGTGTTTGATAACGCAGATATCAACACGAGAACATTAGATGGTCATGGTACTTTTCACAGTATGAGTGGGATAAGAATATCTACACCACCGGAGGAAATCTGCAAAGATACGCGTGTAGAACGTCTTGAACCGCCTTCAGCAGATATGATATCTGCTCTTGCTAGAAGGAATACAACATTTTACAAAAGACCAACCAACAGTGGACTCTTAAATATGGAAATAAAGAGCCTGATGCCAGCAGAGGATATGACAGTACCTAATCTACATCACGCTGTCTTTACAGATAATGTTTGGTTGATGATGCATCTCACGAAAAGTTCACCTAAACCATCTTGGAATGGCCTCATGCACGCTATCACTCAATATGATAACCCACAGTTTAATATGAGCAGCGTAACTGCGGTCCCTTTCTTCAATATGGCAGCATCAAACCTCAGTACAATTTATACTTCTCTTCGCATGCGAGGAAAGTAAGAAAATGGGACAGGATTCCTGCATTGTTACATTTGACCAGCCTCTTTATTGGAAGGCTGCAGGAATTGTCGCATCAGCTGACCCAGACAGTGATTTAGCTAAAGTAGTAGTCAAACTGGGAGTTTTTCACTTATTAATGTCATATTTAGGTACTATTGGGCACATCATGTCAGGTAGTGGACTTGAAGAACTTTGGGCTTTATTGTATGCGCAAAATACTGTTGTGCACATGTTCAGTGGAACTGCATACGCAAGAGCATTGAGAGCACATTTTCTGACATACATAGCCGTCTACCAGCAACTTTGGAAGTATTGTTACTTAGGCGATGAGGATAAGGAAAGCAGAATACGTTCCAGTTGTGATGATTTAATATCAGGGATTAAAACTTTAAATGACCTGAAGGATCATCCTGACATGAAAACTAATAGCAGATCTAGCCGAGGTAAAGACACAAATGAAGGATAAAGGCCGAAAGCAAAATTGTGGATGCAATACCTGGAACAAGTACAAATGATAATGCTTTATATTCGAGCTGAACGTACTGGAGACTGGGACCTTTATGTTTATACACTTAAATGCATGCTCCCCTACTTTCACGCAGCTGGACATCTGAATTACGCGAAATCTATTCAATGTTATCTGCAACAGATGGAAGAATTGAAAATTAAAATGAAACCAGAAGAATTTGCGAAACTTTTTCACAACGGATATTTTACTGTTCGGAGGAAAGACTGTTACTGGAGTGGAACTGCAGCTGATATGGTAATTGAGCAAAATCTGATGAGAGCGATGAAAGTTTCAAGAGGTTTGAGTCATGGCCGAGATATTACGGATTCCACATTGGCTCGTTGTGTTTTGTCATTTCCTATAACCATGGAGATAAGTGAAGTCTTAGAACACTTCTGTGGAAAACGTTCATCATCATCGGAACAACATGTAGAACTTAGACCCTCCCGCCAATCTAGAGATGATGAAGACATCAAAAAGCTTTCTGATTGGCTCACTCTTCACAACCCCTTTGAACTCAACCAAAAAGAGCACCTCATCAATATTGCAACAGGGCTAGTAGCTGACGTCAAAGTGAATTGTGAGAGAGCGGTAGAGATTGGGTAGAAATCATTATCTGAAATGATGGGTAAAACACTTGGAAATATAATTTTGAAGAGAAAATATGAAGTCGTGCCAATATCTGCAACACACAATACAATTAATATTAGAAAGGAATCTATTAACATCAGTCCAATTCAGCTTTTCAGTCGGATTGCTGCTGTGCTGCAGTCACATGAGGAGTTGCCGGAATATTTTAAATATGAACTCGGGCCTTATCCTCCATCTTTATTTGATGACATTTCTATGCGAAAAACCAGAAAATCTGTAATTATGGATATTATAGAGGCTATCGAACCTTGTGTGCAGCCTCCATCAGAATTAAGATACATTGTAGATGGTGGCTTCCTACTTCATGCTGTTATTTGGTCTGGTGTTGACACATATGCAGAAATTTGTAAAAAAAAATACGTACAATATGTACAGAATCATTTTTCGCCCTGTGAAGCAGTAGTTTTTGATGAGTATGCGACTGGCAATACCAAAGATGTTGAACGGCAGAGAAGAATGATGTCAAAAATGCCTGCTACAATTGCATTTGAGGAATATATGAAGGTAACAACTGATCAAGCACACTTTTTACGTAACTCTGAAAACAAGGCTCGCTTGATTGACATCCTTAAGACTCAATTTCACTCTGCTGGTATTACAGTGTACCAAGCTGAAGGAGACGCAGATGCTCTAATTGTTGCTACTGCCATTAGTATTGGGAATAAATATTTCTGTTGCTGTTGTAGGAAGTGACTCTGACTTGCTCTCGATTTTAATTGCTCGTGGACATCCACACACTACAATATATTTCATGAAGCCACAAACTAACGACAATTAAGGCAAATGCTTCCACATTTGCAATATCCAGAGAAACCTAGAATCACTTAAAGACAGCTTTTTGTTCTTCCATGCTGTCACAGGATGTGACACGACTTCTGCTATATTCAACAAGGGGAAACAGAGCGCATTCAAAATTCTTCAGAAGGACCAAGAGCTCTCCAAAGCAGTTACAGTGTTCAAGAACTCTCTAAAGCAGTTACAGCGTTCAACAACTCTGATCTAGATCCTAAAACAATAATTGAGGTAGGAGAAAGATTTCTTGTGAGGTTATATGGAGGAAAGAACAATGTTTCTTTAGATGAGCTCAGATATAATTTGTAAAATAAAACAGTAGCTAGGAAATTATCTTCATCATTCAATTTAGCAACGTTACCTCCAACAAGTGCAGCTGCTTCCCAACACTGCCTTCGTGTTTACCTTCAAGTACAGCAATGGTTAGGGAATAATTTAGAACCAACAGAATGGGGGTGGCACTGAAGGGAAGGTAAATTGTTTCCAGTGACAACAAACTTACCGGCTGTTGCTGAAAACCTACTCAACCTGATATCGTGCCAGTGCAAGATCACAACACAGAAAGACTGTGGCGATAAATGCGAATGCAGAAAGGTCGGACTCGGTTGGAAAGGTGTTCCAAATTTTGTTACTACTGTGAAGGAAATGGTTGTTCCAACATGCCAGTTGTGATGATTCTGAAGATGATGACGCCTTTTTTTAATAGAAGAAAGAAATAGGAGGCGAATCATTCTCAAGGTTATTACAGGTAAGTTTAATTATTTTACTATCAACATTCTTCAACATTTGCTGTTTAAAATAGTGAAAACACGACTGACCTAGCTTTAAATTGACGAAAGTTATTAAAGAAAAAGGAGAGCAAGTGTTGCGAACCCGGCTGCCATCTTCGTCCACCATTTTGGGGGTGTAGCGAACATGGGATTTTATGGGACTTTTGGGATTTCATTTGAGAGGCCACAAAGAGTAAATCCTTCAAAAATTAGCTTTTTATAAATTATTTTAGCTCGCAACCCCATATTTACTGTATTTTCCGGCCGCCATTTTGGGGTGAAGCGAACATGGGATTTTATGGGACTTTTGGGATTTCATTTGGGAGGCCACAAACAGTAAATCCTAAAAAAAATAGCTTTTTATAAATTATTTTAGGTCGCAACCCGATATTTACTGTATTTTCCGGCCGCCATCTTTGTCCGCCATTTTGGGGGTGAAGCGAACATGGGATTTTAGGGGACTTTTGGGATTTCATTTGGGAGGCCACAAAGAGCAAATCCTTAAAAAATTAGCTTTTTATAAATTATTTCAGCTCGCAACCCTATATTTACTGGGCTACTAAAATAAGACTAATGAAATCTTACAACAACTACCAACATATTGGAATAAGAATGTTTAATCTTTTTACCAATGAGTATTAGGAACAATAATTTAAAAAGATTCAATAAAGAAATTAAAGAAATATTGGTTAACTCGGCGGCATATGATATTGAGAAAATAACAATAGCTTTGCAAAATATAGAGTAAGTACATGAATAGGAGAAAAGATAGTAATTCACAACTTTTAGACTCCATGCAAATACAATTGTAAATATTTTGAAGGGACAATTGAAATAATGAATGAACTGTACATAGTGGATTACACGACTTATAATTTGACTTGTACATGGATAGACTATGTTTGTATTTTAATTGTGTTCTAAATTGAAATTTATTGTTTTGTATATTGACATTGTTCGAACATTATATATGTGGATGAACGAAATAAAGAAATAAATAAAATAAAAAGTTTATTTGTAGTTAGAGTTAGGATATAATATTATGCAAATGCATAGCTATTGGAACATACATGCCGAGAAACAGAAAAATTAAAATACGACAAAAGTGGACTTGAAATGTTTTGCAATTCAGGTTTTCAATTTAGTTTCTCGTAAAATAGACATTTGAAAAGTACAAGATTAGGGGTATTATTTAAATGAGAAACATTAAATTTCCGCTGCATTACATTCCCCCATAACGAGCCATAATGGAGGAGTCACCATAACGAGCTATATGACATTGGTTACAAGCTGGAGTCGATTTAGTCGTGCAACTATTTTGTTACAGGGCGTGATAATAAAGACGTTATTATTCTAAACATATATATTTTTATCCAAAACAAACATTGTAACAATTCGTTAATAATCAAATCATTTTAGCTGCCGCGTATAGTAAAAACAAAGCAGTCTCTCTTTTCAAAGTAGCATGAACGAAAATCAGCGTACATTTTTTCGTTTTTTTTAAACATTACTATCTTTAATACATATGTTACAAGAACGAGCTATCTAAGTATATCAAAACAATGTTTGGTGCCCTTGAATTAAAAAGTTCTTCAAAATGGTAATGAGAAATTAGAAAGAAAATTGTTCTTCGACCAATTTTTACGCTAATCATTTTTTACGGGAATTCTTCATTATTCAATTCCACTTCACATTTGGGTTTAAATGACATGATTTGTCAGAATGGTTTTAATCTTGTAAGGAAGATTAAACCTTTTCTTAAAGTACTTTGCACTTCATGCACTCAGTCCATACGGCACGCTAGTCCCCATGCAAAAGTAGATAAAGAGAAGCTAAGCGCATTTAATGTGGTAAGGGTTATTTCAACATGGGATCTATACTCAAATCTGAAGTCACTTTCTTTGTATCTGCTTTATTCAGACACTAGCGTGCCATAGAAGCCGAGAACATATAGTGCAAGAACTAGTGTAAAGGCATGGGCGGATTTAGGGGAGGAGTCCTGGGGCGGAGGCACGAGAGAGCATTTTTAATTAGATTAGATTTGGTTCATAACCCTGTAGGCCGGTGGTAGGATTCTATCGTCAGCTGAGATGTGATAACTTGGGAAAGGAACTATATATTGAATTTCTGCTTATACTGCGTTGGGATATGAAGTGACTCCAGTATGTGATTTGAATGAATAGATATTATTTGCACTTTCGTTATGACACGACGTTTAGGTTGAGTTGCGACCGCCGTTCGTTGTGTTCGTCGTCTTTATTTCAGGAATTGCGATTCCAGACTACGGGTGTGGACCCTATTAAGGTAAAGGTAAGACAAGGTCTTTGCCACCTTGTAGACTTCGAAGTGAGTAAAGATGCAGTATGAGTCACATATGAAATGTTATGCGTATGATCGTATGAGATTATTCCCAAGTATGGATTTTCGTTTCTTTCTTAGACTATCACTAATCTGAACCAGCTGGTAGCTCAGAGTATGAACCGACGATCTAATTAAAAGACTGGAGGTGTCGCCTTATCGGTCTTTCCTCCCTCGTACTAAATTACTCTTTTTAGCAGCGATCACAAGGATCTGGAATCCTCTTTCCCAGATATTCTTAAATCTGGAAAACACCTGGTGGTTGACAGCAAGAGTCGTAACTCCCGGATTTTTTGTGCCTTTAGGAAAGTATTATGTTCTTTTTTAATACAAACAGCATAGATAAATGTGTGAAGTGTCAGTGAGGGGAATACCGAAGGAATATCCTAATTTTGTTCAGTGTTAGTTTACAAACGTTTATTTATTTATAAATACATCTAATAACAACATTGATGCATTTGATGTCGTCATATCATATAAATGTACATATACATATAAGGTATCATTAAAATATAGGATAATTTACGGCACATATCACATATATATATATATACTACTAACATGTCTTATTAATTAAGTTTACAACTCTCTCAACCAATAATTTACAACACACATCTTACACAGATACTGTTAATATCATATTAAAAAGACAATTAGACAAATGGATAAAATAAACAAATAAGTACACATATAATCTTCATATAAAGTATATAATAATTCAATCTATCTAAATTAATAAGTAAATACATATATAATGTTCAAAATTTTGAGTTAATTAGTCCACAAAACAATACTACACTCACAGAATAAAAGTGTTACAAGATCAAAATAAACAATATTCATAAGTATATTAAAGTATCAGTACAATGATTGTAACACAGGAGTAAATTTATGTGAGCTGGTACTATTTTCTTAGAAAAGACTCAATTTCATCAATAGTATAACCCTCACTTAATATTAAAACGTTCTTCACTTCCCGTTTGAACCTTGTAAGTGGAAGTGCCTTGAGGTCCGGAGGTAAAATATTAAAGAACTTTATGCCCTGTATAAGATATGACTGTTTAACTTTTTCTAGTCTTACTCTTGGTTTAACAAGTAAATATTTATTCCTAGTATTACGGGTGTGTAAGTTAACACCAACATCAAATTCATTCAAATGAGATTTAACATATAAGATTGAATGAAATACAAAATTACAAGTAACAGTTAAAATCCTATAATATATAAAATACCCCCTGCAAGAGTCACCACCGGCTATATTAAAAATTGTACGGATGGCCTTCTTTTGCCATAGAAAAACCTCCTTAGCCCTTGGAGCATTTTCCCATAAAAGTATACCATAGTTAAAGTGTGATTGGATGAGAGCATGAAAAGATATTTTCAAATATTCCATTGAAAGAGAGTATTTTAGTCGTCTTAGTAAATATAGGATTTTTGCTAGTTTCTGAATAACATTATTAATGTGGGTGTTCCATGATAGATGGACACCCAATAACTTAACCGAATTTCTGATGTTACTCTTTAAAATGTTATTATTAAGAGTAAATAGAATGTTCTCTCTTGTCAGGATTCATATACCAGTAATTCTGTTTGAACCATAAACTAGCACGTCTAAATTCAATAGCTTTTTCAATATTGAGATCATCTAAATTGCTATTCCCTAATAACATTGTAGATTCTTCCGCATACAGTATTGGTCTACTACACGAACATTGTGGGAAGTCATTAATATATATAACAAACAATAGATGACCCAGGACGGAACCCTGTGGGACCCCAATTTATAGTTATGGCATCCGAAATATTGTCGTTCACTTTTACGACTAGATTACGATCCTTCAGGTATGTACTAAACAAATTTAATTAATTCCCCTCTATTCCGTACAAGGATAGTTTTCTAATCAATCAAGTATGAGAAAGGGTATCAAACGCCTTACTTAAATCAATTAAGGTTGCAGAAGTTATTCTTTGATGTTCCATATTTGAATAAATTTTACTTACCACCTTCTCTACTGCATCAATCGTCCCAAAACCCGCTCTAAATCCATATTGACAGTCATTCAAGAGTTTATTAATCTTAAAATAAGAACTTAATTGTTCTAACAATACATACTCAAGTAACTTTGATATTATAGGAGTAAGAGCAATTGGACGATAATTACTAACATTCTTTTTATTACCTTTCTTGTGAATTGGTATAGTTATCGTATTTTTTAATATAGAGGGAAATTTGCCCTCAACAATGGAGTTATTTATTAGATTACATAAGGGTATAAAAATTAGATCAATTATATGCTTAAGAATATATGCAGACATACCAAAACTATCCTCCGAACTACATTTCATTTTCTTCACAGCAAGTAATGTGGACACATTTAAATTTTTGTTTCTCAGTCTGATGCAAACTCATAAAGAACCTGCTTTGAGATGGATCATAACAGGACACATTACTTTGTTTAGGAATACTACCTGCAAGGTGACGTTGAAAATCATCAACAGAAATTCACTACTTTCAATATGACTAATAGTTGATGACTCTTTCTTAATAAGTGTCTGCGCTGCCAGAACTTTATTATTTGACTTCCCAATAGTCGAATCATTATAATTTATCCTTGCTTTAATGATTTCTGGTCTATACAACTTCTTCAAATTATTAAATTTAGATAAATCTTCCATGTTACAATTTTTTTTTGATAATAACAACATAATAATTGTTTTTTCATATAATGTAAACGTACAGTATACCATGGATGATTCTGATGTTAAACATTATGAGGATTTTTCTTAGATGCCAATGGACAATATTTCAGTATGCCATCATGTAACAATTTACAAATGCAGCCCAAGCACTATCCAGATCACTACACGATCGTAAATATAAATCAAAATCAATAGAAAGTAAATAATTACGTAAAGCTGTAATATTATTTATATGAAGTTGTCCATATTTCATAGTTACACTGATATTTTGGAGTCAATTAGCGTTAGTCGAAGATTCAAAAATCGTCAAAACCCCAATATGGTCTGATAACTTAGGTTCAATAGTACCACACGATGTTCTTTTAAAATCAGCATTAAACAGACAAGCTTCATACCGAGTGGGCAAATCGTTTAAAAAAAACGAGTCAAATGAACTCAATATCCCTTGAAATTTGTTTACTATCTAAGAGCTCTTTAAACCATTTATATTTATGTCTCCTAAAATAATGACCTTATACTGACGAAAATTCCCCAAAATACCAAAAAGCGAGTAAAGTTTATCCAAATATATATCTGGGCTCGAATCAGGTGTACAACCTGACCAGGTTGTACCTAATACACCTCGAATCAGGTGTATTAAACATTTAACGGTTTGGAAGATCAACGTATACTATTGTTATGTACGATTTGTGAAATTTCGGATTATGTATTAAAACTCAGTGACTTGCAAGCGTAGATGTGTAGTGGCTATGTGTAAGCTTAAAGTAGATGGACGGCCATTTGCATTTTGGAAGATTGTTTATGTGTAATCGATGTTGACTGTCTATATCGACATACACAATCGAAACTTGTTATGAGATATTTGCGGCCTATTCTAGTTTACCACATTGAACATTGATCGTCAACTTATCTTGGTCTACTTGGCTACATTGCATATGCATATCCTTCCTATCTCTTGATTCGACATCGACGTATATAGTGGTGCAGGTTGTTGCAGCCATTGTGAAGTGACGGAATCGCTCAAATCATTTAAAGACCCCTTATAGAGTATACTTACTTGTGTGTAAATTTAAACGCTGATATTTCTATTAATGTTGGATTTAAATGTCGGTCATTGGGTATACTTTTATGTTGATTGCATAACCAACCAATTATTGTAATTTTATTCTTTTACTGAACTCCGTTTAATTGGCGGACCAAGCTAGTTCGCCACATTGAACATTGATCGTCAACTTATTTTGGTATACTTGGCGATATGCCTATGGAAAATTGGTCCACACATTTATTGAACCGTCTTTGATGGATGCTGCGATTTAATATTTGGCAGTCATTTTGGTACTATAGGTGACGGTATTACACAAATCATCTGGAAACCTCTTATAGTGTACTTACTAGTTCGTAATTTTAAACGCTGATATTTCTTTTAAGAATTATTATAATCGACTGTCGTGTTGTATGGTTGATCACATAACACACCAATTACTGTAACTTATTATCGAATTCCGTCCAATAAAGAAGGAATATGTGATGAAGTTGATATATTACTTCCGGAAGATGGGGTTCGATCTGGTATGAAAAATTAGCGATAAATCGTAAGTAATCCATGCCATTGTTAACATTGACTAAAAGCATATTTATATATTCAATTTGTATCTAAACCTATATTATCAGTTTTAATTTGTAATCATAATTTGGTTAGTTGAGAGCAAAAATGAATCCGGTTTCCTCAAATCAAGGTTCAAGTGCTGAAACTGTTAATTATTATTACAATGACTTTGATGATATAAACTTCAACAGCCCAGAATTAAAAGATGATGATTTTAAAACTGAAATACAATCTAGGCATTCTATTTTAAACAAAATAAATAGTAAAATAATATTCATACAAAAAATTCGTATAAAAGTGAAGAAGAAGTAGATAGGGAAATTGACGAATCTGTAACCTCACATGATGAATCTATTAGAATGCTTGATGAACTGAAAGCAATAGTGAGAGTTCAAGATACTTTATCGTGCGAAGGATCAAATAGTGTTGATGATCATAGTCAAGATGAATATTAAGAGAAGTTACAAAAGAAATTGTACTCAACTATAAGCAATGTTGATAAATCTACTCAAGTAGATTTAAACGAGGTAGTTTGTGGCAAGTGTATCACGGAAAAATGCACACAAACTAATTTAAGGTGTCAGTGTCCAACAGTTCAGGACTTATCTAAAAATGTGATTACATCGAAAATGATAAAAACAATCTGATTAGGGAAATTGCTCAAACTGACGAAAAATTGAACAAAAAAAATGCTCACACAGAGTTTATTAAATTAAATAATGAAGTAATAGAAAACATACAAACACAAATTGATCAAATAATGGAAAAGGTAAACGAATTTGACGACTTCATTAGGAGCAAGGAAATTGAGAGTGCTTCTAGCGATCACGTAAACCATTATATAGCAAAAAGGTATATCAAAGAAGATAACAGCTCAAATGTTGGACGTGTAAACACTAGAGGTAAAAATTGTGAAGCTCCCTCGCAAATAGATAAAGTAAAGCTAAATATATTAGCAGACAGCCATGGTAAAGGTATGTCCCAAATAATATAGAGTTTAAGTCAGTACAATGTTATTGAGTTAATTCAGCCCAATACGAGATCAAATGAGATTTTAGGTACTGATTCGCTTGTAAATAGAACGGAAAGTAAACATCGAAATGGGCTTGTAATAACGGTGCTAATGGTTGGTGCAAATGATATTTATCCTAGCGACACGAAATCTTTTCTAAGATCGTTAAATAACTTGGTTCGTCATGTTTATGGTAAGATAATATTGTGTACTATTCCAACACGATATGATATGCCGTATTGGTCGGCCGTAAATATGGAAATAAGAACAGCTAATTGCAAAATTAAAGGTTTAATGAACAGATTTAATTGTCTATATGTGATCTATATTAAGGGATTGGGCAAAAGATTTGATACAAGTCATGGTATGCATCTGAACAGCTTGGGAAAGAAATATATATGCGAACGGTTAATCATAGAAATTCTTCAATTAAAGTCGAAATTTCAAAACACCAGACAATCAACAATACCTTTAAAGTAGACAAATCAGGGAAACTTAACAGTCAATCTGCAGTGAATACACTGCAGATTCTCGAATCGAAAATAGTCTTAACCCCCCCCCCCCTCATCGCATATCACATTTAAGAGGTTTGAAATGTAATGAAGCTGAAAAATGTTCTCAAAAGTTTGTAATGACAATATTGCATTTAAATGTTCAGTCAATTAGGAATAAGCTAGGAGAAATTGAGTTACTCTGGAGTGAATTACCAGTTCAAATATTGGCCTTGAACGAACATTGGTCGAACTCAGCTGAGATGTACATGTATGTTCCTTTCAATTACAGACTACTTAACTATTTCTGTAAACCAGACCATGATTATGGTGGGGTTACGGTGTACTTAAGACAGGACTTAGAACTCTCGTATGATAATATTGACTTCTCAATGCTGTGTACATCGAAGGACTTTGAGGTTGTAGGTACACTCTTTAAAGATATAAAATTAATATTAATAATATTATATCGTACCCCAGATTCAAATATTGACAAATTTGTTGATAAAATGGAGGATTTATAAGACATTTTTTCACGATACTCCGGAGACGAAATTATTATTGTCGGTGATATAAATATTAATGTACTTAAAGTTGAATCACCAAACGTAAAAAAACTCGAAGATGTACTATATTCGCTAAACTGGTCATATAGAAATAATTTACCTACACGTAAGTCTGCTTGCTTGGATAGCCTAATTGTACCTAATGATACTAAACAGGTACATTGTGGTACAATTGGCCCTGGTCAAGCAGACCATCTTGCACTTTGGGCAGTTTACAAGCCAAATTCGGTAAATAAAGATATTAATGATGCAGTTGCAATGACAAGTATTAGACAGCTGCAAGTTCAGAATATCCTCGATCTTAGAAATTACTTATCCTCTATTGACTTCGATACACTGCTAAAAACACATAGAGATGTGAAAAGTGCTTGGAAAGATTTTATAGAGTCGGTTCAATCAGGTATCCTAACTTATTGCCCGTTGGTCAAGAAATACATACGGAATAAAATTCCTTTTAAGACTTCACGCCCAATGTATAATAAGACATTACATAAATTGAAGATATCAAGAAAAAATGTAAAAACGAACGAATTGTAATATCCGGAAATGAGTTAAATGAATTCTTTGTTAAGGGAGTAACATCAGTACTCGCACCGATATTGACGTGTACAGACTTCAAATATTCCATGTTCTTTTGTTAATGAATCGACAACTCAAAGTAAGTTTGAATTCCAAACTATATCCTCTGATTGTATAATTCTGGTTACAAAGAAATTGAAGACAAGCTATTCAGAGTGAACAGATCCAGAATCCATGGAGAATTTCCAGACATATTAAAAAAGTCAACAATCATACCAATATATAAAAAGGGTAATAAGAAGGCACCGGAGAACCGGAGGCCCTATTACATTGGTTACAATTTTTTTCAAAGGTATTTGAAGTTATTCTCACAAATCAACTACCCGATTATTTTAAATCACACAGATTTTTAAATTCCTGTCAATACGGCTTTCGTGCCGGTTGTAACACAATTGGTGCGGTGGTACTTACTAGATAGTAAACAAGCTATGAAGGTGAACTGTAAATCTGTCAGACTTCAGAGTGGTCAATAGGGGAGTACCACAGAGACCCATTATTGGGCCTCTCCTGTTTATTATATTTATGAACGATCTTCCCAATGTTATGCAGGCGTCTCCTGTTCTTTATGATGATAACACCACGTTAATTATGGGTCATAAAACCTCGAAACGCTGATCTTTAATAAACAAATTGAGATAGATAAGATGTTACATTGGTTTGAGGAAAATCAATTGAAAATTAATCATAAAAAAACGAACATATGTTTATTTCTCTAAGTAATAACATTAGGATGCATAACAAGTATAATTGTATCAAATTACTAGGTATGTATATTGACTGTACCTTAACATGGTCAGTATATATTTATCATCTTATAAATAAATTGACTAGTAGCATTTATTTGCTGTGCAGATTGCGACAATGTCTCTCCTTAAATATCTATGTATAGCTTACCATGCCCTGTGTCAAAGCCATATTGATTATTGAATTTTATTATGGGGCTCTCTCAGTTGGAAGCTGATGTTCAAATGGTAGAAAAAGGCAATTAGAGTGATTTTATGCCTGCCAAACTGGAGATCGTGTAGAGGAGGTTATAGGAGTTTAAAAATTTTAACGGTCCCTGCAGCTTTTATTTATCAATCTGTTGTTTACATTAAGAATCATAGGGAAGATTTTGTGCCAGATGCAGATGTTCATTCTTATGGAACTAGAAATAGGGATCATTTCATAACCCTAAAAACGAGGTTAACGAAAACAAAAAATACATATTTACATCAGGGAATAAAATTCTATAATTTTTTACCTGCGCATATTGTGGATTTTCCACTCAAAAAATTCAAAAAAGTTTTAAAAGGCTTACTAATAATGAGCGAGGGCTACTCTCATCAAGAAATTGCCGAATTTTTTAAAACTCATAAACAATCCTAAAATCGACAAGCCTTCACTAAATTAATAGATCTTTTGGTTGTCTTAAATACTTCTGGACTGTGGAGTCCAGACCGTCAATATACATACCTAGTATTTGATACAATTATACTTGTTATGCATCCTAATGTTATTACTTAGAGAAATAAACATAGTATATTATTTGTGTATTTAAGCTTATTTTTTTTAATAGTCTTTCGTTTACCAAAACAGAATGCGCTTTCATTAGATTGTATTCCTTGTAAGACATAGTTCATTCAATATGTTGGTAAATAACTTAAACAAGATGGATGCTACTTAAGCATTAATTGCTTAGCAATGTATTGTAGATTAGAACACATTAAATACCAATAGAAGGATATCAACTGATTATAAGGATCAAACACTCTGTTTCGAATGCTTGTCGAATCGAACAAAGATTGTTCCAAAGGTAATTTAAATATTACATATTAACAAACATGATATATGAACAAGCACATCTAGACTCGGGAAGATATGAATAAACTAGACGATTGGCAGTCAAAATCCTACAGCGAATATCAGTTGAGAAAATCAACTTTCCAGCACTATTGAATTTTCAGAGAATTACTATTATAATGAAACTTCTGGTGTTTATGTTGGTTAATTATTAGTTTATAAGACAAGACTACAGCGATACGAAGTAGTTTTGGGTTGGAAATGAACGTTTCTCAATACTTTATTATATAGCTTGGCTATTATAAATGTATTGTACAATAATATGCATTCCATTGCAGGGCATTGTTACGAGCAAAATTGTTAATCACCAAACAACGATTCTTTCAATTATAATCACTTGATATCCTTGTATTGGTATTTATGTGTTCTAATCTACAGTACATGGAAAAACTATGAATGCACAACTAGCATCCATCTTGTTTAAGATATTTACCACCATATTGAATGAACTATGTCTTACCAGAGATACAATGTAATGAAAGCGTATGCTGTTTTTGTAAACGACACACAATTTCAAAAGATAAGCTTAAATAGACATTAATATACTATAATAGCAGTAGGATTGCTTTCTTTACTTACCTTCCAGTAGAAATTCGATAATAGTATATGATGTTTAATAGTTGTAATCAAATTGAAACAATCGTTGCTGGGTGGTTTACAATTTTGCTCGTAGCAATGGCCTACAATGGAATGTAAGTTAATGTACAATGCATTTATATTAGCGAAAGTATATAATAAAGTATTGAAAAACGGTGACAATTCAAGCTCAACTGTTATCGTTTCGCGGTAGTCTTGTCTAATCGTATAAGAATAAACTAACAAAAACACCACATGTTTAATTATAATAGTAATTACCTGAAAATTCATTAGCGCTGCAAAGTTGAAATTCTTAATTGTTATTTGCTGCAGTACTTTCACCGCAAATCATCTAGTCTTCACTCATATCTTCCAGAGTCTAGCAACACCAATGAATTCATGCTTGTTAACAAATCACGCTTGTTAAAATGCAATAGTGAAATTAAATTAGGAACAATCTTTGTTCGATTCGAGAGGCATTCGGAACAGAGCGTTTTGATCATTATAATCACTTGATATCCTTGTATTGGTATTTATGTGTTCTAATCTGTAATATATTGCAAAACTATCATGCACAACTAGCATCCATCTTGTTCGACTTATGTGCAAACCTATTAAATGAACTGTTTACAGGAGCTTTAAATCAACTAAAAGGGCATTCTTTTTTTGTAAACGAAACACAATTACAACAGATCAGCATAAATACACAAATAATATACTATAATAGCATTAGGGTTCCTTGTTTACATATGTTCAAGGAGAAATTCGATAATTTCATATAAGCCTTGTAAGTCGTAGTCTATTTGAGAGAATCGTTGCTGGGTTATTTAAAGTTTTGCTGGTAACAATGCCCTACAATCGAATGCATATTATTGCACAATACATTTATATTACCTTAGTTACATAATAAAGTATCGACAAACTGTGTCATTTCCAGTTCAAAACGACATCGTATCGCCGTAGTCTTGTCTAATCATATAATAATTAACTAACATAAGCATCAGAAGTTTCAATATAATAGTAATTCTCTGAAAATTCATTAGTGCTGCAAAGTTGATGTTCTCAACTCTTATTCGCTGTAGTATTTTCACCGCAAATCGTCTACAGTTCATTCATATCTTAACGAATCTGGCTGTGCCAATGAGATCATGTTTGTTGGCAATACATATTTGTTAAAATATATACGTTAAACTAGCTTTGAAACATTCTTTGGTCGATTCGACAAGCATTCCGAACAGAGCATTTGATCATTTGATCACTTGTTATCACTCTATTGGTAGTTATGTGTTCAAATCTATAACACGTTGCAAAAGTATGAATGCCCAACTTACATTCATTTAGTTCGAGTTACTTGCCAACATGTTGAATGAACTATGTCTTTCAAGAGATCCAACCTTTGTTTTGGGAATCGAAACACAATTACAACATATAAGCTTAAATAAGCATGTAATATAATATAGTTGCATTAGAATTGCCATTTTGTATTTACGTTCTAGGTAAATTTCGATAATTTAATATAATCCTTATGAGATGTAGTCAAATTGAAAGAATCGTTGCTGGGTGATTTACAATTTTCCTAGTAAAAATGGCCTACAATGGAACCCATATTATTGTACACTACATTTATATTAGCGAACCTATATAATAAAGTATTGAGAAACCTCGATTTCCAACTCAAAACGACATCGTATCGCAGTAGTCTTGTCTGATAAAATAATAATTAACCAACATAAACAACAGACGTTTCATTATAATAGTAATTCTCTGAACATGCATTAGTGCTGCAAAGTTGATGTTCTGAACTGTTATTCGCTGTAGTATTTTGACTGCCAATCGTCTACAGTTTATTCATATCTTCCCGAGTCTAGATGTGGAAGTGAGATCATGCTCGTTAACTAATCATGTTTGTTAAAATGTAATAGCTAAATTACGTTTGGAACAATCTTTGTTCGATTCGACAAGCATTCGGAACAGAATTTTGGATCATTGTAATCACTTGATATTCTTGTATCGGTATTTATGTCTTCTTATCTACAATACATTGCAAAACTATCAATGCACAACTACCATCCATCTTGTTCGAGTTATGTGCCAACATATTAAATGAACTGACTTAAAAGAGCTTTAAATCTGCAAAGAGTGCATTTTTATTTTGGTAAACAAAACACAATTACAACAGATCAGCATAAATACACAAATAATATACTATAATAGCATTAGGATTCCTTGTTTACTTACGTTCCAGGAGAAACTCGATAATTTCATATGTCTTATAATTGTAGTCTATTTGAAAGAATCGTTTTTGGGTGATTTACAATTTTGCTCGTAACTGTACTCTACAATGGAATGCATAATATTCAGAATACATTTATATTACTGAAGTTATATAATAAAGTACTGACAAACAATGTCATTTCCAACTCAAAACGACATAGTATCGGGGTAGCCTTTCTGATCATATAATAACTAACATAAACACCAAAAGTATCATTATAATAGTAATTCTCTGAAAATTCACTAGTGCTGCAAAGTTGATGTTCTCAACTGTTATTCACTGTATTACTTTCACCGCATATTGTCTACAGTTCATTCATATCGTCCCGAATCTAGCAGTGCCAGTGAGATGATGTTTGTTTTCAATTCAATTATTTTATTCAATGATCGAGCATTACATTTGCTATTAATCTTGGTCTCAATAATTTACATTATTGTAACAAGCGTTTTACAATATAAATTATGAATACAATCATATGATGTAAGAAATCCGATACAGCACTTGGATACATATAAATCATATTACTACAATCAATGTTGATAAATATTCACAATCATGATAAACATACATAAACATGCTAAAATTCCTTTAATGGATACAATTTATAAAATATACCGTATTCAAATTTAAGCCCGTGTACATACATCAAACATCCAATTACAAATTTCACATTTTCTTTATAATGTCCTACAATTCATCGATATTATAAGCACTACACTGTATAAAACATTGTTTTAAATGTGATTTAAACAATTTCAAACTTAGTTTCTTAAAATGTACAGGTAAAATATTGAACAGTTTTATTTCTATAGTTAAATAATTATTTTGTGTAATGTTTAAACGAGAATAAGGAGAACAAACGTTTTGATCATATCTCGTACGACAATTATTGTCTCTTTCAAATAGAGTGTGTAAATCCTTATTACTTTTAATATAAAGCAAACATTGGAGTGCATAAATACAAGGCAATGTCATTATGTGTAACTCTTGAAAAGCCGATTTACATGAATCAGAATTTTTCAATCCCTTAAGACATCTAGTAGATTTTATTTACCAAATCAATATTATTTTGTCCATATGAGTTTCCCAATAAGATTGTTCCGTATGAAATGTGCGAATGTATTAACGCAAAGTAGACCATTGTTAAATATTTTCCAGAAATTGAATTCTTTAAACTTTTCAATATATACAAATTTTGGCTAGAGTCCTTGATACATGACTAGTATGCACATCCCATGTTAACTTCTGGTCTATATGGATACCTAGAATTTTAACTGATCTTTTTAATATTAGTTTTTAGTACCCTCTCGTTCAAAGAACATGTAAGATTTTCTGTTTTTTCCTTATTTAGCATGAGATCTTTTCTTGTAAACCACGATATTGCTTTATTTAAGCTAATTTCTGTTAAATTAAGAGCGGTATCGATATCTCTTCTGCTCGTAATTAAGGTTGTATCATCGGCATACACACAGGGTTTGATAAATCTTCAATGAACGGCGGGAAATCATTTACATATATTAAAAGCAAAAACGGGCCCAAAATCTAGCCCTATGGAACACCTTTAATTACTCTAGTTGGATTTGAAAAATTGTTATTTATTTTGACTATCTGCTCACGTTCGTCAAGAAATGATGCTAAAAGGTTATACTCATTATGAACAATTCCAAAACATAAGAGTTTATTTAAGATAATTCTGTGACAGGTAGAATCAAAGGCCCTTCTTAAATCGATTATTGGTATAGAAGTAATAAACCTCTTATTAAAATTATCATGAATTTTTTTTCACTATATTTTCTACAGCATCAAAAATTTCCTTTGTGAATCAGTAAATGCTAACAAGTCTTTTAAAATTATCTATTCATAGATTTTAGGTATAATGGGAAGGATCTACCTGTGCCAGTGATATCATGTTTGTTTTCAATTCATATTTGTTAAAATGTAATCGCTAAAGTAGCATTGGAACATTCTTTGGTCGATTCGACAATCATTCGGTACAGAGGGTTTGATCATTATGATCACTTATATATTTATTTTTATATTTTACATCAATGGCAAGTTGCAGATGATATAGTCAAATAGTAATACAAGGTAAAAACAACATACAATATAACATATACATGTAAACTTTACCAAGAAGTGGAAAAAGCAATCGTATAATATTAACTGTGTACATTTGACGTATCGGGTAAAAAGTCAAAATTGTTTTAGGATTCCTGGGCCTCAGTCCACGATTTTCCTTCTCATTGAGTTAAAAAATTCTTTACAGTACGTTTGAATTTGACAAGGGTAAAATTCCTAATTTCATTGGGGAACAGATTAAAAAAAATCATAACTTGTACCAGATAACTCTTACAAGTTTTCGTTAATCTAACTTATGGTAGTTTAAGTAGGTTCTTGTCTCTAGAATTATAGTTGTGAAATTGGGATCAGGTTAGATATTCACCCCGATGTAATCTTGTAAGTATGATACAATTATAAATATACAAGCAAGGAACAGTCAAAAGTTTCAATTTTTTAAAACAGCCTCTACGTGATTCCTTCATGTTAAGCCCAATAATTAATCTAATAGCCTTTTTCTGCCACAGCAAAATCTCCTTCCATCTAGGAGCTCCACCCCAAATACATAAAAATTAATTGCTAACTTTTTTATTACAAAGTCAATGTGGTTGTTCCATGACAGAGTATTGCCTAAGTATAACCCCAGATAATTTACAAATTTGGGAGTTTGTGAATTTATAATTACATTATTTAGAGAAAAAACAATATTTTCAGTTTTCGTAACATTCAAGATTAGTTCATTATTTTGGAACCATAAATTAGCCTTATCTAATTCTTTCTTTCTGTCTTTACATAACTGATCAAGACTAGCATTATGCAGTATTAGTGCTGTGTCATCTGCATATAAGACTGGTGTGGATCTTATGGCACTAGGAAAGTCATTCATAAATAAAATAAACAGGATAAGTCCGAGGACCGAACCCTGTGGTACACCTCTATTAGTAGTTAAGTTGTAAGAAATTGAACCATTGACCTTCACAACCTGTCTCCGATTCAGAAGATTCGATCTCAGTAAATCTAGCTCTTTATTCTCGATTCCATACATATGCAATTTTTAAATAAGTATTGTATGAGATAATGAGTCAAAAGCCTTACTTAAATCCAGAAAAGAGACAGAAGTTATATTTCTCAATTCAAAAGTATTATATATTACATTATCCACCCTTTCAATAGCGTCAATAGTACTAAGACCAGATCTAAAACCAAAATGACAATCATTTAGTATTTCATTCTTTTCAATGTAAGAATGTAACTGGTTATATACTAAGTATTCCCAAATTTTTTGAATTTACTGGAACCAGAGCAATAGTCCGAAAATTAGTAGGATCATTCTTATCACCTTTCTTATGGATGGGAATAATAATAGTATTTTTCAAGATATAAGGAAATACACCATCTAACATTGCAATGTTAATCAAGTCACCCAAAGGAAAATTATTGTCAATTCTATGTTTCAGCAAAAAAGAGGATAATCCATATATGTCCTCGAAAATCCAGACTTCAACTTTTTTACTTGAAGTATAATATCTGCAGGAGACAAGCTGAAGGTTGAAATTGGTATATATTTTTTTTTAATTTGGGATTAAGCGTATTATAAGAATGGAGATGCGAATTACTATTTGTAAGAGTAGGAATAGAATTTACAAAATAATGATTAAATTCATTAGGGGAAATTTTTGTTAACAGTCTATTTTTTATTTTAGTAGACTCTTCTCTTATGATTGTTCATGCAGTATTAATTTTTTTGTGAGATTTCATGATTAGCTCATTATTATAGTGAATTTTTGCTTTCATCAACATCAATCTGTATTTTTTCTTTAACTTATTATACAGGGTGGTAAGGTTACGGACCGACATACTTCGGGAGGTGGTAGTTCAGTGAAAAATAAAGAAAAAATCCCGAGGGAACGAGGGGGAAATTCCGAGGCGTTACGGAGCTACAGCCTGCCGAAAGCGTGGGAAAATGAACTTCAGAGCGGATTATTGCGAAGACGAAAAATTGGAGAGAATGCGGTTGAGAGTAAATTAGAGGAAGTCACATCCGGGCTATCCAAAAATGCATATTGGAAGATTCTTCAAGCTGGGCGCAAGGGATTCCCCAAAGGAAGTAGGAGATTCCCATAAAGTCTTCCCAGTAAAGATGGGTCGAAAGGACCACAAATGATATGAGTTGCCAACAGGTAACAATAATTCATTACCGGCACATCGATATATCAACGAGAATTAATATTATGACCATTTTTATAAATTAATGCATGGTTGCATATCAGACAGGGGTGATAATTAAAGACAGTCAACGAGCGTTTGACATTTATTAACAATGAGAGAGACTACGAGCATCCAGTTGGATGGTGGTGAGTACGCATCTCAACAGCTGCAGTGTAGTAAAAAAGACGTCCTCGTTGGTCGAGTGGTCAGTGCTATCAAGCGTCCGTGATGTCACGGCAGTCCTGCATTGAAACCCGCCTGGAAAAGAATCAGGTGTATGATTAAAGCGTAACAGCATGGAAATGATGGACCGAGGGTATTAGTTAATGCAGAGGCACGTTCGGCTGGTTAGTAGGAAGAACGCAATGTAATACAGCAGCTAAAGAAGTATGACATGGAAGAGAGGAACAAACACGCGTGTGTACGAGACATCAAGTGTCAACCGATGCAAGGCAAAAAGTAGCAAGTTTTCCGTACGATGTCACAAGCTTAAATAGTTTAATCTGTCTATTCTACACAAAAAATGCGTTAACGGGCATGACGAATTCTAGCTGCGTGGTAAACATCCAGGAGCAACTTTGTAGCTGCAGTTGTGGCTATTGCCGTCCGCAGCAATGAGGGAATGTAGTGAGTGTATGTAGCAATGTGTAGCTCAGTATGTTGTTGGAAGAAACACTTGCCAATATCATACAAAAAGGAGTTAGGAGCGTTGGAATGCATTAACGATCACAATGACGCGAACTGACCGAGAGGTTAGTGTGCGTGCTTCGTGTCCCGGTCACGAGTCCAACTTCCGTCCGGGTCTCCTGAAAGCAGTCTTTCGGAGTCAACTTGAATACATACTGTAGGTCTCGTCCTTACATGCGTACCAGCTCGTTTATAACTCATATAACAATTCAATCAAACACCCCAGGAGTGAATAGTATTTGGTCTGCTTCGCGTTGGAGCGGATTTCAGGACCTACACAGAAATGTGGATGAGTATAGGCAATTCTAGTACTAAACTACGATACATGAATCAATCTTATGCATAATCAGGGGAGAGGAGGGGAGAAGAGGGGAACGACCACAGTCTTTCATTACGGGCTAGGTGACCATGATTTGGCATTGACACTCCATCACATACAAAGAACGTCCTACTGACAAATTCTGCATTTTCAACTATAATCTGACCCTCTCCGTTCACACTCGTGAAACGGACAGAGTCGCAATCGAAATCGAACCCGCCTCCTTGACCAAAATACCACTGTTACATGACACAGGCTAACGAGCGTCAATACTCATACACTGGAGAATACACAATACAGCGTTCGTGCAAACTAGCACGCAAAACATCCAATGTTCCATAGACGAGTTCCAAATCACAGTTGCTAGAATGTACAAATACCTTTTTACGAGTATTCTATTATAGGTAGATTTTGCAATGCATAGGTACATGTTCGTACGTTCCGACTCAGCTCGGATTCATCATTCTCTTTCACGCATTTTGTTTGCTTGTGTAGAATAGACAGATTGAACTATTTAAGCTTGTGACATCGTATGCAAAACTTTCTACGTTTTGCCTTGCATCGATTTACACATGATTTCTAGTAAAAACGCGTGTTTGTTTTCTCTCTTCCATGTCATACTTCTTTAGCTGCTGTATTACACTGCGTTCTTTCTACTAACCAGCCGAACGTGCCTCTTCATTAACTAATACCCTCCGTCCATCCTTTGCATGCTGTTACGCTTTAATCATAAACCTGATTCTTTTCCAGGCGGACTTCTGCAGGACTGCTGCGACATCACGGACGCTTGATAGCACTGACCACTCGACCAACGAGGACGTCTTTTTTACTACACTGCAGCTGTTGAGATGCGTACTCACCACCATCCAACTGGATGCTCGTAGTCTCTCTCATTGTTAATAAATGTCAAACGCTCGTTGACTGTCTTTAATTATCACCCCTGTCTGATATGTAACCATACTTTATTTTAAAAAAAATGGTCATAATATTAATTCTCGTTGAGATATCGAGGTGCCAGTAATGAATGATTGTTACCTGTTGGGAACTGATCAGATTTGTGGTCCTTTCGACCCATCTTCACTAAGAAGACTTTCTGGGAATCCTCTACTTCCTTTAGGGAATCCCTTGCGCCCTGCTTGAAGAATCTTCCAATATGCATTTTTGGATAGCCCGGATGTGACTTCCTCTAATTTACTCTCAACCGCATACTCTCCGATTTTTCGTCTTCGCAATAATCCGCTCTTAAGTTCATTTTCCCACGCTTTCGGCAGGCTGTAGGTCCGTAACGCCTCGGAATTTCCCCTCACCCGTTCCTGGACTTTTTTCTTTATTTTTCACTGAATTATCACCTCCCGAAGTATGTCGGTCCGTAACCTTACCACCCTGTATATAAGTAGGGCCCTTGGATCTTCATTTTTTGTTCTACAATACCAGAATAGTTCTTTGTCATTACAATAACGAAGTGCCTGAGTAAACCAGGGTAAGTGTGTTGTATCCATTTTAACACGCTTCGCTTTACCCTTCAAAGGACAGCATACCTTTATAGTTTCTTGTAAAATATTGATAAATATTACCCAAGTAGAATAGGTATTTTTTTGCAGAGCCTAAGAAAGCATCAAGGTCGACCGCGAGTAGATAATCCCGCAAATTCATTATATTTTTAATACGTAGAGAACTTATTTTGTTGGAATTATCACTATCATTGTGGATTTTCGGGTAAGATTTACGTGGAAAAGTAAAAATTGTCCAGACTCCCAAATGGTCAGAAATACCTGGAATGACTGTTCCGCAGCACAGGTTTTTAGAATTGGAACTAGCAATGACATTATCAAGACAAGCTAATTTTCTTGTCATAAGCAATCGAAATAAGACCAATCTAAGGAGGTAAGAATATTTTTATTTCATTAACAGAATTTATGAACATTAACAGAGTTAAATTTAAGTATGTCAATGTTTATGTCCCCTACTAAGATAAATTTATATTTAGGGTATAGCTTGAGTAAGTTATTGAGATCTTCCAGTTTATCAAAAAAGATATCAGCATTTAAATTGGGAGAACGATATATAGAGAATAGAATAAGCTTCTAAACCTGAAATCTAATAACAACAATTTCGAATAAATTTTCTTCACATATAGCGGAGATATCCAATACATTGTACGGAGTGACAAATTCATCCCTTAGATAAATAGCAACACCTCCATGATTACTTAGATTTCTACAAAATATATCAATTAAGGTATAATTATGTGGAACATAAATGTTGACTTCATTTTGGTTTAGCCAGTGTTCATTTAGACAAAGGATCTGCACAGGGAGAATATGCAGAATAACATTTAACACTTCTAATTTATTTTTGATTGATTGAACATTTAGATGTAATAGGGTGACAATTGTATTGTATGAACATTGATCAACAGATGTACAATTGTGATTCCTAAGATGAACAGAACAGTGGTTCAAATTCAATAAGGAGTCAGACAATATAGTATTTATATTCGAAATATCAATCTGCAGAGTATTAACTGCAGATGATCTTACTCGTTTCCCCGATTTTTGTTATTTTTCAACGGTAAGGCTATTATTTTCTTATGATTTAACTGCGTATCAGAGATTAGACTCTGTATTTCTAACATAATATTCTCACAAATCATTTTTTCCCCAAGTAGTTAAAATGCAGGCCATGGCTGGTATGAAATCTCCTTTCCAGATTACAAATATCCAGCACCATAAGATTATTAATGATTGTTCCAAGTTTCAAAATTTTCTTGTTTACTTTCCTTATTTCTTCATTAATCATTGACCAAGTAGGATGATCATGACGCATAAGAATCGTGCAGACAATTACCCTACTGCAATGATAAGAAACTAGAAACCTTTTTAACAATCGTAGAAATGATATAGATTCATTACAGTATACATCATTTGAACGAATGGTTAAAACTAATACCTCATCTTCATTTTTAAAAGCATTTTCAAAGACATTGTCACTAAGAATATCGAACGATTTAGCACCTGGTTTGATTATTCCTAAAACCTTGTGTAAACCTCTTGAACCTAAAATTTAAGAAAGACCTCTACCATGGCTATCAGCAAAAATTTTTAGATTCATATGTTTGGTATGTTTAATGAAGTTTCCATCATTAAATTGCTCTTTCCTAGAATATTTTGAACTTTTTAGCGATTTACCCTGAATATGCAGACAATCAGCTTGAGCAACAGTTTCAACTGGCGATGCCATTGTTGAAGTAGCTGTAATTTGCCACATTCTAATAGTATCCTCCAAAAATGCTATTTTGTTATTTAATTTTTTCGCTTGAGATTGATGAAACTGTATTTCAGATTTGTTAAATTGTAGTGATTCTTTGAAGAGTATTTTATCCCTATTTATTTTTTCTTGCAGAAGTTTGATATCATACGTAAGGTTTTCATTACAGTTTTCATAGTTAACACATTTGTCCCTTAGGGCGCTATAAGATTGAATATTATCATTATACATCATTACCTGATCACTCTTGTTGCAAACATTAGGCTGGACCGAAGTCATTGACGATTGAGACAAGTGAATATTTTCAAACATTGTTTGAGTTCCCTTAACGGGCTTATTGGGAGGAGGTAATAAGATGGTAGATTGCTGTGAATCACTTGAGGAATGATTAATATGATTTGCCGAATTACCCTTGGAAGACGTCGACTCTCGCGAAGCTAGAACTGACTCAATCTCATTTAATAAACGCAATGATTTATCGTGAGACATGAACAATACCCTGCTTATTTAGAGTTACAACGTCCTCAGTTAAATGGTCCTCATGATCCATGATGCAACCATAATTATAAATATCATTATCAGAGTCGTGGTTATTGACAAGGCTATCGAATTCGACATCCCTAAACGCCTCAAAGGACCACTCCGGATCCAGTGACATTGCTACATCAGACATAGTAATAATAAAAAAAATTACAAACAATAAAATTTTAGTTAATGGTAAATATTATTATTCAACTTTACCAGACGAACCTTTTGTCAAAATTTAGCTCTAGAAAGTAGTTCAAACCACATAAATAATTAATGACCCATATGCACAACGACAGTCGATTATAATAATCCTTAAAAGAAATACCAGCGTTTAAAATTGCGCACAAGTAAGTGTGCACTTAAAGGGGTCTCCAGATGATTTGTGTAATACCGTCACCTACAGTACCAAAAATGGCTACCAAATCTTGAACCGCTGCATACACCAAAGACGGTTCAATAAATGTGAGGGTCAATTTTCCATAGGCATATAGCCAAATATACCAAAATATGTTGACGATCAGTGTTCAAGGTGGTGAATTAGCTTGCTCCGCCAATTAAACGGAGTTCAGTTATAAAAATTGTGGGCTATGAGATCAACATATACTATACCCAGTGACATACATTTAAATGCAGCATTAATATAAATGTCAGCATTTAAATTATACACAAGTAAGTTTACTCTATAAGGGGTCTCCAATAATTGGAGCGATAAGGTCACTATAAAATGGCTGCACCACTTGACGTCAGATCAATACATAGGAAGGATATGCATATGCAATGTAGCCAAATAGATCAAGATAAGTTGACGATCAATGTCGAATATTGTAAACAAGCATAAGCCGCAAATTATCATAACAAGTTTCGATTGTGTATGTCGATATAGACAGTCAACATCGATTACATATAAACAATACTGATAATTTCAAGCTGATAATTTACTCTAGGATGTATGCTCTGTTTGCAATTGCTATTCTATTTTAAAAAGAAAAGAAATAGTAGCACTGCACTGTTACCTAAATCAAGCACAAAAATACATTAGGTCACTGTCTTGCGATTGTTATACAAATCTCCAACCACTGAATCTTCTAGCCTCGATAGGGCGCTTCCTGCACAGTTCGATAGATCGAATCACCAACTTCTACCGCCAAATGCAAATGGCGACCTCCGATTATGTGAATAACTGCAAAATAGTTCTAAAACAGACCTTTAATATTAAAAAAACACTTAGGAGAATTGGGAATGATTTGCATTGCCACAAACAACAAACTACACTATAAAACTATCCAAGAAACACAGTTGAAAATACACTTCACTGCTTGAACTGAGTCTTCATCAATTTGTTTGTTTGCATTTCACAAAAATGTTTATATTTCCACTAATATCTGTCCGATATTCAAAAATCTTGGTTTGTGTGATTCAATAGAACTGCACGAACTCACCTCTATAAACATATATTTTAAATTTAAACTTTTTCTTGTCACAAAAATAAAATTCCAGGAGTTACTGATTTCCACGTACAGCAATCTTCAACCGGAAGTATGAAGTATGATTAGAACACATAAATAATAATACCTTCACCTCACTTAACAAAACTTCATCTCACTTGCACAGGTAGATTCGGGAAGATATGAATGAACTGTAGACAATATGCGGTGAAAGTACTACAGCAAATAACAGTTAAGAACATCAACTTTGCAGCACTAATGAATTTTCAGAGAATTACTATTAGAATGAAACTTCTGGTATTTATGTTATTTTAAATATTATATGATCTTACAAGACTACCGTGATAAGATGTCGTTTTGAGCTCGATATTGCACTGTTTGTCAAAACTTTATTATGTATAACTTCGCTAATATAAATGCATTGGGCAATAATTTGCATTCCATTGCTGGGCATTGTTACGAGCAAAGTTGTAAATCACCCAGCAACGAATCCTTGCAATAGACTACACTTTATCAGGGTTATATGAATTTATCGGATTTCTGCTGGAACGTAAGTAAACAAGCAATATTAATGCTATCATAGTATATTATTTGTGTGTTTGAGCTGAACTGTTGTAATTGTGTTTCGTTTACCAAAATAAAATGCGCCTTTAGTAAAATTATAAATCTTGTAAGACATAGTTCATTCATTATGTTGGCAAATAAATGGAACAAAATGAATGCTTTTTGGGCATTGATACTTTTGCATTGTATTGTAGATTAGAACACATAAATACCAATACAATAATGTGAACTGACCATTATGATCAAACGCTCTGTTCCGAATTTTTCGAATCGCCAAAGACATTTCTAAAGCTAATTTAACGATTACATTTTAACAAAAATGTATTGTTAACAAACTTGTTCTCACTAACACTGGTAGATTCGGTAAGATATGAATGAACTGTAGACGATATGCGGTGAAAGTACTACACCGAATAACAGCTAAGAACATCAACTTTGCAGCACTAATGAATTTGCAGAGAATTACTCTTATAATGAAACTTCTGACGTTTATGTTATTTAATTAATATATTATCAGACAACTACCGCGAAACGATGTCGTTTTAAGTTGGAAATGACCGTTTCTCAATACTTTATTATATAGCTTCGCTAATATAAATGTATTGTACAATAATATGCATTCCATTGTAGGCCACAGTTACGAGGAAAATTGTTAATCACCCAGCAACTTATTCTTTAAAATGGATTACAACTTATAAGCATTATACGAAATTATTGAATTTCTCATTGAACGTAAGTAAACAAACAATTTTAACGGTATTATAGTATATGAATTGTGTATTTTAGCTGATCTGCTGTAATTGTGTTTCATTTACCAAAAAAATTCGATTTTAGTTGACTGGATCTCTTTTAAGACATAGTTGATTTTATACATATGTTGGTAAATAACCTAAACAAGATGGATGCTATAATAGCATTAGGATTACTTTTTTACTTACATTCCAGGATAAATTCGATAATTTCATATAATGCTCAACAGTTGTAGTCAAATTAAAAGAATGGTTTCTGGGTGATTTACAATTTCGCTCGTAATAATGGCCTACAATGGAATGCATATTACTGTACAATGCATTATTATTAGCTAATGTATATAATAAAGTATTAAAAAATGGTAATTTCCAACTCAAGAAGACACCGTTTCGCTTTAGTCTTGTCTGATCATAATTAACTAACATAAACAAAGTTTCAGGTGTTTAATTATAACAGTAATTCGTTAAAAACTTTGTGCATCCAAATTTTAAGTTCTCGACGGTTATTCGCTGTAGTACTTACACCGCAAATGATCTGCAATTCATTTATATCTTCCCGATTATAGCTGTGCGAGTGAGATCATGCTTGTTAACCAACCATATTTGTTAAAAGATTATAGTTAAATTAGCTTTCGAACAATCTTTTTTCGTTTTGACTAGCATTCGGAACACAGTGTTTGATAATTATAATCACTTGTTATCCTTGTATTGATATTTATGTGTTCTAATGTACAATACATTGCGAAACTATTAATGCACAACTAGCATCTATCTTGTTCGAGTTATGTGCTAACATATTAAATAAACTGTCTTACAAGAGCTTTGCATCTACTAAAGGCGCATTTTATTTTGGTAAACGAAACATAATTACAACAGATTAGCTTAAATACACAAAAATATACTATAATAGCATTAGGATTGCTTGTTTACTTACGGTCCAGGATAAATTCGATAATTTCATATAATTCTTATAAGTTGTTGTCAATTTGAAAGAATCGTTACTGGGTGATTTACAGTTTTGCTCGTGACAATGCACTACAGTGGAATGCATATTATTGCTTAATACATTTATATTACCGAAGTTATACGTTAAAGTATTGACAAACAATGTCATTTCCAGCTGAGAACAAAATTGTATCGCAGTAGTCTTGTCCGATCATATAATAATTAAATAACATAAACAACAAAAGTTTCATTATAATAGTAATTACCTCAAAATTCATTAGTGCTGCAAAGTTGATGTTCTCAACTGTTATTCGCTGTAGTACTTCCACCGTATATAGTCTACAGCTCATTCATATCTTCCCGAATCTATCTGTGCAAGTGAGATCTTGTTTGTTAAACATACATATTTGTTAAACTGTAATCGATAAATTAGCTTTACAACATTCTTTGTTCGATTCGACAAGCACTCGAAACAGAGTCTTTGATCATTATGATCACTTGATTTCATTGTATTGGTATTTATTTATATGTTCTGGTCTACAATACATTGCAAAACTATCAGTGCACAACTAACATCCATTTTGTTCTTGTTATCTTCTAACATATTGAATGAACTATATCTTACAAGAGTTCCAATCTAATAAAAGCGCATTCTGTTTTGGTAATCGAAACACAATTAAAACATATGAGGTTAATACACAAAAAGTGGAATATAGTAGCTTTAGAGTTGCTTTCTTTTACTTACGCTCCAATAGAATTTCAATATTTTGATATAATCGTTACAAGATGTTGTCAAAATGAAAGAATTGTTGCTTGGTGATTTACAATTTTGCTCGTAACAATCGTCTACAATGGAATGCATATTATTGTATAATAATTTTATATTAGCGAAGCTATATAATAAAGTATTGAGAAACGGTGTCATTTCCGACTCAAAACAACATAGTATCGCTGTAGTCTGGCTGATCAAATAAAAATTAACTAACAGATACACGAACAGTTTCATTATAATAGTAATTCTCTGATAATTCATGAAGTTTGCAAAGTTGATGTTCTCAACTTTTATTCGCTGTAGGATTTTCACTGCCAATCGTCTACAATTTATTCATATCTTCCCGAGTCTGGCTGTGTCAGTGAGATCATGCTTGTTAACAAATCACGTTTGTTAAAATGTAATCGTTATATTAGCTTTGAAACATTGTTTGCTCGATTCGACAAACTTTTGGAACTAGGGTTGTAAATCGCCTCGGTTCAATATGAGTTCGGTTCGGCTCGGTTCGGTTCGGCTGAGAGCGATCCACGGCTCGGTTTGGCTCGGCAGACAGCGATCCACGGCTCGGTTCGGCGCGTTTCTGTTCGGTTCAGAACGAGCCACAGCTCGGTTCTGCTCGGCTCGCTCTTAGCCGTCGTTCAGTTCGGGTCTGCTCGCTTTGAGCCGCGACTCGCTTTGGCTCAGCTGGCTGTGAGTGTCAGCTCGGTTCGCTTTGAGCTGCGCTTGGTTTGGCTCGGCCACTTTGAGCCGACGCTTCGTTCGGCCCTGCTCGCTGAGAACCGCGGCTTGGTTCGGCTTCACTCAGAGCGAGCCACGGCTCGGTTTGTCTCGGCTCAGAGTGAGCTACGACTCGGTTCGGCTCGGCTCAGAGCGAGATACGGCTCTGTTTGGCTCAGAATGAGCTGCGGTTCAGTTCGGCTCGACTCACAGTGAGCTGCGGCTCGGTTCGGCTTGGCGCAAAATGATCTGCGGTTCGGTTCTCCTCCACTCAAAGTGATCCGCAACTCGGTCCGGCTCGACTCAGATTGAGTCACGGCTCTGTTAGGCTCGTCTCAGAATGAGCCACTGGTCGGTTCGTCTCGGCTCAAAGTGAGTCACGGAATCGCCGCTCTTGAGGAACCGCGGCTCTGTTCGACTTGGTTCCATATGAGCTGCGGCTTGGTTAAGAGTGCCTAGTTTCTCATAAATTCTCTACTCTTCATCTTTAATGTATTATTGTTTCAGTGCAAAATATAAGAAAATGTATTCTTAACCATCTCCTGTTCGACATCTATAATGCAATAGGTACTACGTACAGAAAATTCAGCCTAGCATGTTGATAATTGCACCGATTTTAGCGCAAACGACTGGATTTTTTTCAGTGTTAATCGGAACATTCAGGCGACTTTCAACTTTCAACCTCAAAGCGTTAAAAAAATCATAAATACGCCACCTGTCCTGGTTGACCTACATCTTAGGGCATCATCGGCCATCTTGGCTGATGTTTTCGAGGGTTTTCCTCAGCTACACCGTTTCTTTTTTCTTTTACGATGCATTCTGTCCTTGATATGTACCGCATCCTCTTTCAATGTCTTTACAAGTATGGAAATATTAGGATATTTTTTCGATGTGACTATTTAATTTATGATAGGCCATTCCACATGGTTTGTAGTTCGATGTTATGGTTCTTAAATATTCCAAACATGAAGCATACACGGATTCTCTAGCCAACAAAATAATTATTGTGGCCCAATGTCACAAATCATAATATTGATTTATTCAAACAGGAGCAAGACCAGCTCAGAGACTGCAGGCAGGGGGGGTTGGAAATGGGAGGCGGAAAATGTTGTAGTGAAAAAATGAAAGGATTGTATAATGAAAAGCTGGAAACATAGGAAAGAAACAACTTAACACAGTAGTTAATATCTTTTAAGATGTCAATTCTATAGGAAATTCATTTTTTTTCTGGTTATAGCTCGACTCTCAGAAGGACATCTGATTATGTTTAGCATAGATTGTTTTTTTCTAGGAAGAAATTTCAAATGAGTCTCAACATGCAAATACGATTTACTTGAGGTCGGGATCCGGAAGTTTCGGTGTAGGAAGTTTGGATGCAGAAAGGTTTGGTGTAGGAAGTTTGGGTGCACGGAGTTTCGGTGAAAACAGTAAATTACCTTTTCATTATAGAAAGGCTCTTTAACTATGAACTTGACCTAATTGTTATTCAGTTAATACTCTGATTGATGCATTAATTAATGAAAATATTCGAAATTAAACTAGCAATTTGCTTTAAAAATTAGTTTCGGTATCTTGAATTACTGTACTCGTGATATTACAGATACAATCACTATGGTTCTCTGTAGTAATACTTTCGAAGTGTGCCTAAAAATTATCAGAACAAAATACTTAAAAAGTAAACAGTCTATATGAACTGCGGGATCCTTAGAAAGTAAACACAGAACCACATGCCTTTTGGTAACACTTTTTGAATTGCTAGCTGTCCCTGTGATTTTCTAAAATCTTCTGTATCGATTATTTGTACGAGAATCAGTGGTAGAAAGTGTAAATACGGCTCAATAGCTGGAGGAAGCTGGGGAATCGAAACTAAAATTTAACCTGCTCCTTCACTGAGAGCACTATTAACTAAGTGAAAGTTAAAGTTAATAGATAATACTAGACTAAGTAGTTCGAAGGAATTTGAAGTTATAGGTACTGGCTTGAAATGTATAAAATTGATTTTAATTGCAATATATCGTACTCCTGATTCAAATATTGATATTTTCTTAGATAGATTAGAGGACTTATTTAACATCTTTTCATGTAATTCTGACCATGAGATAATTATCGTTGGTGATATTAATATTGATATACTGAAGGGACAAACTACAAATGTAAAGAGATTTATAGAGGTTCTCAATTCCTTAAACTGGTATTACAGTAATAATCTCCCCACACGTATTAATGCTTGTTTAGATAATTTGATTGTCTCCAAAGACACCACTTATATACATTGTGGTACCATTGCTCCTGGCCCAGCAGATCATTTTCCACATTGGGTCGTGTATGTACAAAATTTTAAATACAATAATATTCAGGACACACTTGCAATCAAAAGTACTAGACGACTGCAAGTTCAAAATATCCTCAATCTTAGAAATTATCTAGCTACTGTTGACTTTGATGCATTGTCAAGTTTATGTGATGACATGAACATAGCTTGGAATTCTTTCATGGAGGTGATTCATCTCGGTATACAAACACATTGCCCGATGGTCACAAAAAACGTTCGTGAAAAAAAACTATTAACCTCTGCTCTTGCAAAAATGAGACAATTAATAAAATTAAAAAAATCCCTTTTTTATTGGCACATACAAATGAAGTTGGATAATAAGAATGCTGCTGTGAGGTATAAAGTACTCAAGACCGCATATAGAAAGGAAATTGTAAAGGCTAAAATAATGCATAATAACAAAATAATAATGGAATCTAAGCAAAAAAATTCTGCGGCATGGTCAATAATCAATCAGGAATCCGGACAAAAGTGTAAAATAGACAAAATTGATATATCGGCTAATGAGCTAAATGATTTTTTTGTTAACGCTGCTGATCCTAGTATATGTACAGGCGATGCCATTGCTACGAAGCAGACACCTATAAATATTTGCCCTACTATAAAATATTCGTCGTCTCACAATGATTTTGAATTTAAGGTTACATCACCTGTTTGTATTATTTTGGCCACAAAGACTCTAAATAATAGTTATTTTTAGGATGTTTTTGGTCTATCAACATTTCTTTTAAAACATATCGTGGATATAATTGCCCCATATTTATGTATATTAATGAATAAATCTAGGATCATTGGCGAATTACAGGAAATTTAAAAAAAATCAATAGTTATCTCAATCTACAAGAAAGGCGATAAGAAGATACCTGCAAACTACCGCCCGATTACCTTGGTTGCAATTTTCTCTAAGGTTTCTGAAGTCATTATCACCAATCAAATACGAAATCATTTTGAATCCTTGTCAGTACGGTTTCCGCACTGGATTTAGTACTATTAATGCGGTAGAAAGGGTAGTTAGGGAGATCCTAAAAAACTTTGAAAATAAACTAATAACCTCAGTCACTTTACTAGATCTGAGTAAGGCCTTTGATTCTATCTCACATCCCTTGCTGATCGAAAAATTAAGATGTTATGGTATAACTGGTATGAATTTAAACCTCATTAAAACTTATTTATTGGATCGTAAACAACAAGTTAAAGTAAATGGTAAACTTTCAGATTTTAGGATAGTCAATAGAGGAGTTCCTCAGGGTTCCATTATTGGACCTCTTTTGTTCGTTATATTCTTAAATGATCTCCCAAATTTTATGCAGGTTGAGCCGGTTCTTTATGCCGACGATACCACTATAGTCATGGGTCATAAAATCTTGATACACTAATCTTAAGTAAAGATATGGAGTTGGGCAACATGATAAACTGGTTCGAGGAAAACGATCTGAAAATTAATCATGATAAAACAGAAAATATTTTATTTTCGTTAAGCAACAGTACTACGATGCATAATAGGCAAAATTATATCAAATTGTTGGGCATCTATATAGATTATTCCCTTACATGGAAAGTTCATATTGACTATCTCATTGGTAGGTTGACTAGAAGCACTTATATGCTGCGTAGATTGCGTAAGAGTCTATCTCTCGGGTATTTATGTATGGCATTTCATGCTCTCGTTCAAAGTAACATCAATTACGGTATTTTAATGTGGGGTCATTCGGTGGACTGGAAGATAGTTTTTAAGTGGCAAAAAAAAGCCCTCAGAACAATACTTGGGTTTCCATTTTGGAAATCGTGTCGGGAATGTTTTAGAAGCTTAAAAATTCTAACGGTCCCAGGACTTTTTGTATATCATTCGGTTACATACATGTATATTAGGACTCATAAGGATGATCTCAAGATTGGTGCAGATGTCCATTCTTATGGAACCAGAAACAAAGATCTTCTGGTACCTTTGAAAACTAGGTTAACCAAAACACAAAACTCATATATGTATCAGGGTATAAAGTTTTATAATTTGTTGGCTAGGAGATTAAAGGATCTACCTATTAAAAATTTAAACAGGAAGTAAAAGTGCTATTGATAAATGGCGAGGGATAACCTTTTATGGAAATTTCTGATTACATGACAACTTTAAATAAATCGGTAATTGTAGATTAATCAGTTTAAAATCTCTGTACATTCCACTAGTTTTAAACTGTGTACTAATCAATTCTTATTTTATCAATATGTACATGATTTTTGTATTGATTCATAAACTTACGGTATTTACATATTAGATGTATTTCCCATCTTTTGTAATGTTATATTGATTCTTTCTATATTGTATTCTTCTGATTATGTCTTATGCATCTTTTTGGCTTTCTGTGATGTATTTTTTTAAAAAAACTTAATCGGTAGGGATCTCGACTTCAGTCCCAGCGGGGACTAGAAATTTCGGTGTTGCCCAGCATCGTGAGGACAATTGGAGAGTTGCTGTGAATAAAAAGCAGTGGTGATCACAGTTGAGAGCTTCGGTTCTCTCAACACGTCTGGTTAGTGTGGGAGCAGAATACCACCTCTTCCCTTTGGGATAGGCCTCATCCAGAAGTGGATTGAATATGGCTGTGAATTATATATATATATATATATATATATATATATATATATATATATATATATATAGTCTTATCAAAAAATCCTCTTCGAGCCGAAATACATCCCTTGTGACTCTCGGCTCGGTTCGGACTTCGGTATGAGGATCACCTCGGCTCGGTTCGGACCGCGCTTCATATCGGCTCGGCTAGGTGTGGGCCGTGACTCGGCTCGTTTCGGTTCTGTTCGGTGTGAGCCAGGGCTCGGCTCGCTGTGAGCTGCGGCCAGGTTCGGCGCGGCTCACTATGAGCCGTAGCTCGGTTCGGCTCGGCTCAGAGCAAGCCACGGCTAGGTTCGGCTCGGCTCACTGTGAGTCGACGTTCGGTTCGGTTCGGCTCGGCTCGCTGTGACCCATGACTCGGTTCGGCTAAGCTCGCTGTGAGCCGCGCTGGGTTCGGCTCGGCTTACTGTCAGCCTCGGCTCCGTTCGGCTTGGCTCGCTGTGAGCCTCGCTCGCTTCGGATCACCTCGCGGTGAGCAGCTCAGTGCGAGCCGCGGCTCAGGACGGTAAGAGCCGATCAAGCCATGAGCGGAGCCGAGCGAGGAGTTGACATCATTATTCGGCATAAAACGTTTGATCATTATGATCACAAGATATCCTTGTATTGGCATTGTTGTGTTCTAATTTAAATCAATGCTCATTTAGCATCCATTTTGTTCGACTTATTTGCCAACATATTGAATTAACTAGGTCTTACAAGAGATCGAATATAAAAAAGCGCATTCTGTTTTGGTAATCGAAACACAATTACAACATATACGCTTAACTACATAAAAATGTAATATAGTAGCTTTAGAAGTGTTTTTCTTTACTTACACTATAAGAGAATTTCGATAATTTCATATAATCCTTATAAGATGTTGTCAAATTGAAAGAATCGTTGCTGTGTGATTTCCAATTTTGCTCGTAACAATGGCCAGCAGCAATAGAATGCATATAAGCGTACAGTACATTTATATTAGCGAATATATATAATAAAGTATTGGGAAATGGTGCCATTTCCAACCCCAAACGTCATCGTTTCGTGGTAGTCTTGTCTGATCATATAATAATTATATAATATAAACCCCAGAAGTTTCATTATGATAGTAATACTCTGAAAATTTATTAGTCCTGCGAAGTTGATGTTCTATACTTTATTTCGCTGTAGGATTTTCACTGCAAGTCCTCTAGAGTTTATTTCTATTTTCCCGAGTCTAGCTGTGCCAGTCAGCTTATGTTTGTGAACAAATCATATTTGCAAAAATATAATACATAAATTAGCTTGCGAACATTCGTTGGGCGATTCGACAAGCATTCGGAAGAAAGCGTTTGATCATTACCATCACTTGATATTGTCGTATTGGTATAAAGTATCCTTGTATTTGTGTACTAATCTACAATACATTGCTAAGGTATCAATGCCTAACGAACATCCATCTCGTTCGAATTATTTGACAACATATTGAATGAACTATGTTTTACAAGAGATCCAATCTAATAACAGCGCATTTTGTTTTGATAAACGAAACACAATTATAACATATAAGCTTAAACACATAAATAATTAACTATAATAGCTTTAGGATTGCTTTCTTTACTTACCTTCCAGTAGAAATTCGATAATACCATTTTATGCTTAAAAGTTGTAGTAAAATTGAAAGAATTGTTGCTGGATGTTTTACAATTCTGCTCATAACAATGGAAGTCATATTATTTTATAGTAATACATTTATTTTAGCGAAGCTATAAAATAAAGTATTGAGAAACGCTGTCATTTCCAGCTCAAGGCGACATAGTTTCGTGGTAGTCTTATCTGATCGTATAAAAATTTACTAACATAAAAACCAGAAGTTTAATTATAATAGTAATTCTCTGAAAATTCATTAGTCCTGCGAAGTTGATGTTATCAACTTTCATTCGCGGTAGGAATTTCACTGCCAATCGTCTACAGTTTATTCATATCTTTCCGAGTCTAGCTGTGTCAGTGAGTACATGCTTGTTAACAAATCGTGTTTGTTAAAATGTAATCCTTATATTAGCATTGAAACTTTCTTTAGTTCTTTCGACAAGTATTCGAACAGAATGTTTGATCATTATGATCACTTGATATCCTTGTATTGGTATTTATGTGTTCTGACCTACAATACATTGAAAAGCTATCCATGCCCAACTAGCATCCATCATGTTCGCGTTAATTGCCAATATATTAAATGAACTGTCTTATAAGAGCTTTAAGAGTACCAAGGGCGTATTTTAATTTGGTAAACGAAACACAATTACAACGTATCAGCTTAAAAACACAAATAATATATTATAAGAACATTAGGATTGCTTGTTTACTTACGTTCCAGGAGAAATTCGATAATTCCATATAATCTTTTAGATTTGTAGTCCATTTCAAAGAATCGTTGCTGAGTGATTAGCAATTTTGCTCGTAACAATGGCCTACAATGGAATGCATATTATTGTACAATTCATTTATATTAGCGAAGCTATATAATAAAGTATTGAGAAACGTTCATTTCTAACTCAAAACGACATAGTATCACGGTAGTCTTGTCTGATAAAATAATAATTAACCAAAATAAACACCAGAAGTTTCATTATAACAATAACTCACTGAAAATTCATTAGTGATGCAAAGTTGATGTTCTGAACTGTTATTCGCTGTAGGATTTTGACTGCCAATCGTCTATAGTTTATTCATATCTTTCCGAGTCAGCTGTGCCAGTGAGACCATGCTTATTAAAATGATGTTTGTTAAAATTTATTAGTTAAATTACCTTTGGAACAATCTTTGTTGGATTCGAGAATCATTCGGAACAGAGTGTTTTGTCCTTATAAATAGTTGATATCCCTGCATTGGTATTTATATGTTCTAATCTATTCTTTATTCATTATTCATTTTTACATCATATATATCTGCGATATTTAGATATAGTCAAAGCTGTACATAATTGCCATATTTGTTAAAATATTTATATTATATATACACTAAAATTGTAGTATACATAAGAATATTACAATTGTAAGATAAAAACTTGGATGTCATTAAAAAAAGTATCATGGCTATCACAGTATAAGATATAGTATTAAAATCATGAAATCATTTGGTACAGTAATGATTCAGCTTCTTTTATTTTGTACGTACAGTTACATTTAAGAAATTTCTTTTATTTGTATTTAAATTTCTATTTTTCCATCACTTTTATTTCATCGGGCTGCAAATTATAAAAACGGATTCCCACCTGTACATAGTTCTTTTGAGTAAAATTCAATCTACGTTTTGTTACACTGATTTGATTTTTTTGCCTTGTATTATAATGTACATCTGTTATTTTTTATATTTGTTGATATTATCTCTTATATACATTATACATTGATAAACAAATACATTTTATAACAGTCATTACTTTAAAACTCTTAAGAGCATCTCTACATGACTGTGTATGCTTTAGTCCAGCTAAACATCATATTGCATATTTTTGTAATATGAAAATACGATTGACATAGATTGAACTTTTCTAAAATAAAATATGATACGAAAGCAGAGAATGGAAAAATGCATAATAAAATTGTAAAAGCCAGTTCTTAGGTACAACATATTTTAACCTACGTAATAAATACAACGCCTTATTAAATTTAATACAAAGAATATCAATATGGTTATACCAGTTTAGTTTTTGATTCAGGTTAAGACCTAAGAGGTTTACATTATCTTTCTCATTAAACTCCTTAATACTATTAATAAAAGAAAATATATTTTCTCTTTTTTACTTGTGTTTAAAGTCAGTTGATTTATATTAAACCAAGTATTAGCTTATAATCATTTGTTATTACGAAGATCAGTTAGCTCACTGATATCTTTACTCTTTTCTACAAATGTAGTATCATCAGCATAAAGTACAACTTTAGAATTAATGTGCATAGGTAAGTCATTCATATATATTACAAACAAAAGTGATCTCATCAAAGATCCCTGAGGTACTCCGCTAGTTATATACCCTTACATAACATTTGATTGCAAAATTTAACGTATTGTACCCTATCATTAAGGTGTGTTTTAAGTACATTTAAAACATTTTTATCAATTCCATAAGCAAGTTATTTCGCAATTATTACTGTATGTGATACTCAAATCAACATGAGTCAAGCATGTTATTTTATTTTCTTCATGTCTATCAATTATTTCAGTAATTACTTTATCAATAGCGGAAATCGTTGATGATCCATTTCTAAATCCATATTGATTCTGGAAAAGTATATTATTGCTTTCGAAATATGTTACCAATTGCTTATATGCATGTATCGTTTGCCACATATTACGCTAAATAAATCATTGATACGGTGGGAGATGTTAATGAATTATTTACAGAGTTATCGTACTTACAAAGTGGTATTTATTAGTGATATTAATATTAACATATTAAAGAAAAATAATGATTCTACCAACTTCATAAAATTTACAACTTCGTATGGATATAGTATCATCAATGATATGCCTACTAGAAAGAAGGCATGCTTAGATAATGTTATTACTAATATATCTCAAGATACTCTGATATGTGCTGTAACTCCTTATGGAATATCTTATCACTGTGCAATGATTTTGGGTATTTTATATCCGGAATCAGGTAAGATAACAGCTCCTATGAAAACATACTGTAGAAATTACAGATATAATAATATATTACAACTTAGATGTATCTTAAGAACTATTAACTTCATTTCATATCTCAATATCTTTCTCTTGAAGATGCATGGAGCATATTTATCAACATCATAAGTCAAGTATGTTACGATATTTGTCCTAAAGTAGCAACAAAAAATAAGAAGCAGCAAAAAATGTCCTGGGTATAATGATGATATTAAAAACCTACGGTTATGTACATTATATAAATGGTAAGAATGATCAAGCATATAAAAATCCAAATACAGGAAAGCACTTCAAGAAGCCAAATCAAAGTTCCTTGCAAATAAAATATTTACTTCTACAAATCAAGGTAAAACTGCATGGACTATAAATGATACGAAAGGAAATAGCAAATTTAATAATAATGTGAAAATAACTCCTGATCAATTTAATGACTATTTCATAAAGTGTGTAGAACATCCAGTTTCAAATGAAGACAAGGTGGAAAAGAAAATATCTTATTTATGTGGGTTTAATATGTGGGAAAATAATGTGTTCTATTATTTTGGAGAATACAGGTACCAAAGATATTGGTCTATAATTAATTGAATTATTAATGTCATCTTTCTTCTTATACACCGGTATTACTACTTAGAAGTTTAAACACTGAGGAAATCGACCCTCAGTAAGTGTGAGATTTATGAGGTGAAGGAGTGGATTTATTATTACATCAATTATTTTTTAAAGTAAGAAATTTGATATACCATATATATCTTCACTTTCAGAGTTGTAAATAGTTCTAACCAGCTTAACAATATCATAACTGGTAGCAAGATTCCATTCTGTGAGTGATAATTTTTCTTTCCTATTAAACCCACATAAATAAGATATTTTCTTTTCCACCTTGTCTTCATTTGAAACTGGATGTTCTACACACTTTATGAAATAGTCATTAAATTGATCAGGAGTTATTTTCACATTATTATTAAATTTGCTATTTCCTTTCGTATCATTTATAGTCCATGCAGTTTTACCTTGATTTGTAGAAGTAAATATTTTATTTGCAAGGAACTTTGATTTGGCTTCTTGAAGTGCTTTCCTGTATTTGGATTTTTATATGCTTGATCATTCTTACCATTTATATAATGTACATAACCGTAGGTTTTTAATATCATCATTATACCCAGGACATTTTTTGCTGCTTCTTATTTTTTGTTGCTACTTTAGGACAAATATCGTAACATACTTGACTTATGATGTTGATAAATATGCTCCATGCATCTTCAAGAGAAAGATATTGAGATATGAAATGAAGTTAATAGTTCTTAAGATACATCTAAGTTGTAATATATTATTATATCTGTAATTTCTACAGTATGTTTTCTATAGGAGTTGTTATCTTACCTGATTCCGGATATAAAATACCCAAAATCATTGCACAGTGATAAGATATTCCATAAGGAGTTACAGCACATATCAGAGTATCTTGAGATATATTAGTAATAACATTATCTAAGCATGCCTTCTTTCTAGTAGGCATATCATTGATGATACTATATCCATACGAAGTTGTAAATTTTATGAAGTTGGTAGAATCATTATTTTTCTTTAATATGTTAATATTAATATCACTAATAAATACCACTTTGTAAGTACGATAACTCTGTAAATAATTCATTAACATCTCCCACCGTATCAATGATTTATTTAGCGTAATATGTGGCAAACGATACATGCATATAATTATGACCTTAAGCGTAGGTATGTATAGTTATGCCAACTATTTCAAATTCTTTCTTAATTACATATTCTGCTAGATTAATAACAGTTATTTCGAGATTCACACTTTTATTAACTGAAATTTCCACTCCACCATACTCAAAATTACTCCTACAGTATCCAGTAACTAACATATTTTTTTTTTGGAATATAAAGTATCAATTCATCTTCTCTAAGCCAATGTTCTTTAATACATGCAATATGACATGAATATTTAGTTAGCAATGTTTCAAAGATATCTGCTTTTTTCCTTAATGATTGTATATTGATATGTAATATTGACATAAGGTTGTGTTGAACATTTTGTTTTGTACTAATAAAATTAATCGTAATGATCGCATTAATAACGTGTAAGAATCACCAAAACTTCCATGTGAAGAAAACGTAAAATTTAAATATAATGAATTTTTATTCCTGCAAACATTATTTTTTCTCTGGTTCAGTGTTCATACAATGAGTATAATACGAGTGAGTTAAGTACGAATTATGTACCTGCATCCTGTTGGTTGCCGTAAACTGATGAGTTTCCCTGGTCATGATACGTTAAGGCCAGGGGGTTATTACCTATACTGTTAACATTATTTAGGCGTACAGATCTATGAACAATACCATCACATATTAACCTTTTGCCCAAAGTATTGAGATGCATTCAATGAGTAATTTGAAACCTTCTACCTATTTTACAGATGTCAACTACAATGAGAATTTTAAAATACTTTTGGAGGTTCATAATGTTATGATTAACAGATCTAATTTCATTGTTTACACAGGACCAATTCGGTAGAACGTATCTTACCCGGATGGTATATGATAGTACTTTAACATGTAACATGAGTGAAAGAATTGTTATTATACACATCATTAGAGCCGGTCATAATTACCATTATCATGCTCACCAAAAGATCCAATATCGGTCAATAAATTCTTTATAACATCAGAGAAAGAGGCTTTCGGTGTTATAAATCCGAAAATTTTACTACTTGATCTTTCTGTCAAAAGTTTAGAAATACCTAAAACATGACTATCCGCATATACTACAATGTTACTAACACACTTGTCTTTATTTTTTTAGATTGTAAAAATGTAGTTTTGTTATTTATTAGAGACATTTCTGGTAAATTTACAGACATGTTCTATTAAAAATTATTATTAAATATATTTTCTTTTAAACCTCGTGCATTCAACAATATACTTATTAAAATATTTATAAAGAAAATTACATCCATTATTGTTTCAAAATTTCATATCTAGGATTTCAAATGATTTCATGATGGCATCTATATTACACAGTCACGCAGACAGGAAAAAGAAAACCCAACATTCAAACTGAATAATAAATATAACAATAATACTGATTATTTAATGCTTTAAGCTTGATGATTCGGAAGGCCACCATCACAATCACTCCAAGACTGTGATCATCAAATGTGTCTTCGAAATCATTGGAAAGGTCTGTAGGAACTGCTTTCTCATTTGCCGCCAAACACATTAACAGGCCATCAGAACCTCCTACTTCTTCCATCCCCATGTATGGTCCAACTCCTTCAGGAAACATTTCATCCGCTACAACGGTAGGCTTCATGATAGCGGTTACCTGCTTATAATTATGGAAAGTGACAAACGTTCCGTCAAATAAATCAAAATTACAGCAGGAATATCTCATCTAATTCCTTGCCTTTAGGTATGGCTCCCTGGATTGAAGCTACAATACCTCTTTGAATTGCCATGCTTATTCTTTGGATAAGGAAGGTGCTTGCTCCATCATCACCAGATGATTGTGTGATACGCTTACCTATTTCTTTTATGCAGTTGAGGCCTTCTTTCCCCCATGAACCACTGGATTCGATAGCAATGGGTATGAAATGGTACTTCTGTGTAAGAATATTATATTTTCTTCTTTTTTCCGCTTCTTTTCGACTGGTGATGTTTCCCGCCTGGATTGAGGAAAAAGGGAGGTTGGAAGGAGCGAACGTGTCTGAGCAAGTGAAGTCCCAAATTAATGGTTTGCCTCTCTTCCAGGGTAACAGAGTCATCCCATCTGGTCTTTTACCGTCTGTTCTGCTACATCCAATAGGTTCTCGTACTGCAGGAATGCCAGCTGAGATTAGTGCTCTCAATATAATGTCATTAACATTCGAGTGACGAGGATGCCTACCTTCGCTCTTTGAACAAGAAAGGCCACGTAATCCTTTTTTATTTACTTCTGTTTTACATACCTGACATTTGCGATTTTCACAAATATCTGCACCCAGGCGAATTCCAACTGCTATTCGGAAACTTTCATTACTTAGGTGAAGGCCGAGAGGGGGCGATGGTAGAGCTTTGAGCCAAGCCCCTGCTTCGAACGAAGACGCGGCAATTCTTCTGGCTTTGTCTTCTAAGTTTTCTGCAGTCTGGAGTAAGAACGAGAGGTGTGATTTGATAATGGGTTCGTCCCATGTAAATTGCTTTGATCTAGTATCAAGGTCGGGCAAGAATGATCCAACTAATAATGACCAATTTGAAGAGCAAGTCTCAATCTCAGAATTCCCATGAGAACTGATATCATTTTGGAGAAGTGATTCTATCAAGTATCGGGAACCATAGAATGACGCCAAAAAAGCGGGAATAGCCAAATCTAAGGCGCGACGAATGCCTAGTCCTCCAAAATTGACAGGGAGAGAAGCCTGAAGCCATGTATGGTCAGGAAGGAAACAATTTAGGATGGATTCTAAACCAGATTTAATGGTGTTATCGTAACGTTCAAGTAGATCTTCTTCTTTCCAAGAAGGCGAACAACGCAGAAAATATAATAATCGTGGTATGGTAAAAGAAGATCTTAGTAAATAAAATGCTGAGTGAGCAGAAATCGATTAAAGACGTGAAAAGTATGTTTCAAGTGTGGCTATTTTCCCAATTAATAAGGATCTTCTTGCTTCAGTAGAGAGGGCAGCACCTAGAAGAAAAGCATTTGACGGAGACATTAATTGAATGCCTGGAGCCACTTCGTTGAACATTGTGAGAAGTATGTGTGTGTGTTCGATTGTAGTTTTTAAAAAGCCAATCTCACATTTAGACAAATTAAGGTCAAGACCAATTGTAATTGCCTTCTTATGGATATCCTTTAATGTATTTAATATAGTATCCGGGTCTCCAGCTATGGTTCCGTCGTCTAAGTACCATATATTCAAGTCAGTGTTGATATTATTGACAATAGGTTGAAGAGTCATTGCAAATAATGCAGGTCCTAAAGGGTCCCCCTACTGTACTCCTCTTTGAGATGATATAATATCCTTACCATAAAATAAATAGCTGGCTTGAGCATAACTTTCAAACACATATGGATCCATCCGTATGGATAGATAATTTGCCTGTCTAATTCATTGAAAGCGTTTTTTAAGTCAATCTTAATAAAGGCTTTAGGCTTCTGGTGAGGGTATGAATAATATATGCGTGCAGTATGTGCAGCAGCTTCTGCTCCATGCTGAATGCCTACTCCAAGTTGGTGTGGAGAAAGGTGCTGAATTAGCTGATTTTTAATTCTTCCGCAAATAATTTTAGAAGAAAGTCTTCTCCATGTGTTCCCTATAGCGATTGGTCTAATGCCTCCACATTTCTTTTGCAGTGCTATAAGAGAAGCCCCGAAGAAAAATGGCCCTATTGCTATAGGCACTACTCCTGATAAGATTATAGAAAGAAAATCACAAATAACCTTGGTAAGGTGATCTTTAGAGTCGTGAATATTATAAAGTATTAAATCTTTGAGGATTGAAGGACGCGTGCTGTCTATCCCTCCAGCCGAACCAGTAGGAAATGATTTAAGCGCCTTAAGTAACTCATTGGACGTAACTTTATTGACATCAATATTATGATCTATTAAGTTAGGAGGAGCAAATGCATAAGGGTGTGGAGGATGTTTTTCTTTTCAGGCCCTCAAAATAGTGGGGTCTGATGGAGCGAAGCTGTCTTCAGAAATTAGAAGTCTGACAGCACCATGTATGTCGCCATCAGAAAGTTTGTTCTCAATATGCTTGATCAAGACATCGTTGGATGATTTGTTGACAGTTTTATTATGTTTGTATTTATTGGGCATGATAGTCATTGGATTAGTTATATCATCATGAGAACTACTGGACCAAAGTTGAATTCTCTGTTTCAACCATGAAGTGAGATTAGAGATTTTTGCAGATTTTGAAGGCATGTTGAGAGTGACATATGGGAAGAATAAAAGTTCGATACAGTGTTCCATAATATTAGATGTTACAATCTTCTGAAGGATTTCAATAAGAGCCTCAGTCCTTGCTCCTCGAGGACTCTTCGCAGAATGAGCACTGATGACTTAAGCCTTCCCAAACTATCAATAATTTTAGAACTTTGACCTGGAATACTGCTACCTGAAATCAAGTCGTGAGCAAAGAAAATTTGATTGGGTGAACAATATTTAGCGCTAGGCACAGATGATCTCTTTTCCTTGGTAGTGTCATTGTGGCATTTACCGTTGTGTATCATTAGTCCTCTAGAATTAAGAAAATGTTTATTACATTTTGAGCAGAGGAAATCCCTGGAATTAAAACTGACTCCAGCAGAAGAGCAGGACAAATGATGAACTTGATTATTCATTATTATTTTATTGTTAAAATAATTTATGTTTAAAGTTGGTATATATTTCTATTGTTAAAGAATTCAAATTCTTTAACGAACAATAACTAAAATTTCCTTTCTTCAACATGACACAAAACATGAAGTAAACAAAATCGCATCCAATAGTAGCGAACCTATGTCCCTTCACAGATCACTCATGTAGGGCAAGACACCACACCAAAAGAAAACAACTCCCACTACATAGAAGCGCTCTAGAAGATGGAACGGAGTCAACATGGCATCAAACAAATTTCTAGCGCCGACCAGCGTCTCTGAACTATGAAGTATCAGCAAACACCTCAGGGCATGTAGAAAGACAAAAGTAGAAACACATATACCAATAAATCACAATTATAGCACTAAAAACTAACAAATTCGCGGAGCCGAACTAAAACAACGTCTATACGGGTCCAACAATCAACAATCAACTTGTCTTTATTAGATATATTTTGCTTATTTTTTGTATCACTTCCAAACGAAAAGTTAGTTTTCAGTAGCCCATGTTTACTTATGCACCCTTGTGCAAGCTTTCCATCTTTGTACCTTTTATGAGTTACCGATTCTTTACTTTGGCAATTAAAATTTATCAGTAACATATCCTTATTGTACGCTGATAATTTGAGTTCTTCAATATTAGTATCGAGGTCGATTATAACATCATTACATTCATCAATTACAGACTGTTTCAAATTGAGCGTTTTAGAGAACTCAAGTTTATCTATGTGCCATATTTCATCCAGTAATTTCAAGTCCCTAACAATTGATTTATTTTTATGTTTTATATTTCTTACAATATATACAATATCAAACTATCAATGCCTAATTAGCATTCATCTTGTTCAAGTTATTTACCAACATATTGAATGAACTATGACTAACAATAGATCAAATCTAATAAAGGCGCCTTCTGTTTTCGTAAACGAAACAAAATTATAATAGATAAGCATAAATACACAAATAATATACTATAATAGCATTAGGATTCCTTTCGTAACTTACCTTTCATTAGAAATTCGACAATATCATATAATGCTTAATAGTTGTAGTTACATTGAAAGAATCGTTGCTGCGTGATTTACAATTTTGCTCGTAACAATGGCATACAATGGAATGCATATTATTCTACAATACATTTATATTAGCGAAACTATATAATAAAGTATTAAGAAACGGTCATTTCCAACTCAAAACGACATCGTATCGCGGTAGTCTTGTCTGATTATATAGTAACTAACATAAACACCAGAAGTTTCATCATAATAGTAACTCGCTGAAAATTCATTAGTGCTGCAAAGTTGAAGTTCTCATGGTTATTCGCTGTACTACCTTCACCGCAAATCATATACTCTTAACTCATATCTTCCCGAGTCAAGCTATACCAGTGAGATCATCCTTGTAAACAAATCACGTTTGTTAAAATGTAATAATTAAATTAGCTTTCGAACAACCTTTGTTCGATTTGACAAGCAATCGGATAATAGTGTTTTATCATTATAATCAGTTGATATCCTTGTATTGGTACTTATGTGTTCTAATCTACAATACATTGCAAAACTATCAATGCACAACTAGCATCTATCTTGTTCGAGTTATGTGCCAACATATTAAATGGACTGTCTTACAAGAGCTTTAAATCTACTAAAGGCGCATTTTATTTTGTAAACGAAATACAATTACAACAGATCATCAGAAATACACAAATATGCTATAATAGCATTAGGATTCCTTGTTTACTTACGTTCCAGGAGAAATTCAGTAAGTTGATATCATCCTTATAAGTTGTAGTCTATTTGAAAACATCGTTACTGGTGACTTACAGTTTTGCTCGTAACGATACCCTACAATGGAATGCATATCATTGCACAAAACATTTATATTATCGTAGTTATAAAATAAAGTATTGACAAACAATGTTATTTCCAACTCAAAACGACATCTTATCTCGGTAGTCTTGTTTGATCATATAATAATTAAATAACATCAATACCAGAAGTTTCAATATAATATTAATTCCCTGAAAATACATTAGCGCTCCAAAGTTGATATTCTCAGCTATTATTCGCTGTAGGATTTTGAATGCCAATGGTATACAGTTTATTCATATCTTCCCGAGTCTAACTATACCAGTGAGGACATGATTGTTAACAATAAATATTTGATAAAATTTATACGTTAAATTAGCTTTGGAACAGTCTTTGGTCGAATCGACAAGCATTCGGAACAGAGCGTTTGAACATTATGATCATTTGATATCATTGTGTTGGTATTTATGTGTTTTAATCTACAATAAATTGCAAAAGTGTCAATGCCCAACTTTCATTCAATTTGTTCGAGTTATTTGCCAATATATTTACTGAACTATTTCTAACAAAAGCGAATTTTATAACGAAACACAATTACAACAGATGAGCTTAAATACACAAATAATATACTATGATAGCAAAAGGATTGCTTTCCTTACTTACCTTCCAGTAGAAATTCGATAATATCATATAATGCTTAATAGGCCACTGTTACGAGCAAATTTGTAAATCACCCGGCAACGATTGTTTCATTTTGAATATATCTTATAGAGATTATATGAAAATATCGAAATTCTCCTGGAACGTATGTAAAAAA
>JAGDQP010010231.1:0-16432 GCA_022664845.1 Lepisma saccharinum
TAGTACCTGTACCTAGGTACAAAAAACAAGTACCTAACCCAACACTGTTAACTATTAAAGGTAAAATTCCTTGACAACGAACGTCGTTATAACGAAATTCCCCTTAGAACGAAGTGATTCAAAGTCTCCGCCGAATTCTTGTTCTGCAATACAGTGTTCACTACAACGAATTTTCGTTATAACGAAATTAAATCGCGGATCCTGTAATATTCATCATACGGAACGGAGATACGTACAGTTTCTGCATCGCCGGCGGGGATAGTTCTAGATCTGGTTACTCTGTCTACCTATAATGAGGAGAACCGAGAATTCAAACTGATAATATCATACTTCGTATCTTCTGACTTCGGATTTGGTGGAAAGGGACCGAGGTGTCGTTGGAGGAAAAAAGATTTCAGATCAGCAACCTTGATTTATTATTATCACATTTTTAACCTGGTGATTCAGAAAGCTTTCGGTCCTTTTCGTATAGAGCTTCCTCTATTCTAAGAATTGAGCTTAGCTCCTCAACGAAGGTAGGTAGGAAAAAAACTTATTTCAGAATTTAGTTCGGATATCTCAATTTTAAGCCCTGATTAGTGTAAAGCTGGTTAATTCCTTTTAATTTCGTTAACTTTCTATATTTAACAAACTGATTCTAGTTTCAATCTTTCCTAGAAACTTTTGAATTCAATATTTTATACTGTCTAATATTCTTTTCAGAGATGAGCAACCAAAGTAAATACGTTTTGGAAGAAAAGGATTAAATGTTTTCCTAATGTAGAATTAATTCCAAAGATCTACATAAATTTTAACTTCTATTTGCATATTTCCGTACTTTCTTTGAATGAATATTAGAAAACAATTTAACAGACTAATTTTATTCAACATTTAGAAAACCTTCCTACTAGATGTCACTACCTTAGTCAACAATCAGAGCTCAAACGTTTTGTTACTAGATGACACCACTTTATTAAGCAATCATCATCATTAGTGTTCTTCCAAAAGTGACAGGTTCTCTAAGGCAGTCTAAGTCCCCTCCATTCATTCTGATCTGGACGGTCGGAATTAAATATGATGGTCCTTTCTTTTTGTCTCAGGATATAATTAACCTTCCTTCATACTATAAAGTACTTGAATTCTTCTTCCACTTCCTCCTCTTCCTTCAATCATACCTTTAATTCCATCCTCAGTATATAATCTCTGTGGACCAAGTATCTTAACCAGTTTATCGCGGTAAACCCTTCTTTACTCTCTCCATTATGGTTCGTTTCTCACCTACTTTTTTCAGCATTTGGTGATTCATAAATAGGAAATAATTATACTATAAAGCAATAAAGTAATTTAGTAAAAAATATTATCAATCAAATGCAACTAGTATTTTTTTTTTCAAACTCGTATAATGTGTGAGAAGCACCTAATTTAAATTATGTGTTTCATGGTATAGTACACTTGCAATGCCAGGTACAGATTATTTATTTGAAAAGAGAAGGGGAAAGATATTGTTAGTAGCAAAACAAACATTCTAGTAGAATAAAAAACCTATGCCAACTTTCCATAAGATGCGTGCCTGAAAAGTGACCAATTCATACGTATAGGAAATTATAATAGCTTTTGACCTAAGTAATATGATTTTTTTTTTTTCGTCGAACATCGGCAAGGTACTTTTTCGCAAGAGTATTTTGTGATTTCTGGAGCAGATGTAGAAGTTAACCTCAACTATCTTTTGATGTGTTGTACAGCTACTTAAGATTCGTCGGACTGACCTATCATCGGTTTCCCAAAACATCGGGAACTTGGTGTTTCCACGATCACTTTAATTTTTCAAGTTATTATCTTGCTGAGGTAAAGTGTACCTGATGTTTCTTCTGTAATTTATGTACAATCACTATTGCAACAGAAATTGATATAGAGGTCCTACTATAATTCCATATAAAGTTTGTATTGTATTTAAAAGCAGTAGGATATTAATATTTAAAGTGTCATTGAGTTGCTCATAATTTATGTGGAAAGGTCGAGTTTTTATTTACTGTATGTAGGAAGTTCAAAGCTGCTAAACATAGAAGTATCTGGGTACACTTTACTTTACGGCACGAAAAAAATGTAATCTTTTCCAACTTATGTGGAAGTGTTGTAACTTAAAATATAACAAAGTTCCGAGTCATGGAAGTATTAAATTAGAGTGAAGTACCGAAAAGTACTTGGATCAATTTGGCTGCTTCCACGTTGGTGAAAGAGCACATGAAATAAAAAAAAGTACTTGGAACTAGTTGGCTGCTTCCACGTTCGTGAGCGAGCACATTAAACCGTACATCGCATATAACAAAACAAATCTAACCTTCTTTAACCCGCCTTTGCTTATTGTGGCCATGATTTTTGTAGCAAATCATGTGTCATTCATAACACGACGTCACGCCATTAATATTCCTCCCCATCCCTACAATCTGCATGTACCTGGTCTAATGAACGCAAATAAATCTATCCCGCCATGTTTTTTTATGTTGATCAACTTGAGGGCATATTTAGCGAAATAATAATGACACGTGCTTTCCGTAACACTTTTAGTATTGCCCACTGCCGCTAGGTGTTATAGAAGTACAGTATCTATGATGTTTATTTGAAAGACAATAAATTGTATAGAGCGTACGTATGCTCAATAGCTGGCGGAATTTCCCGGTCCTAAAGTAAAGTTTCTCCATCTATCCAAGTAACTTTGTGTACGTATTCTCCGTATGCGTGCTTTTCCCTAACCCACCAAAAATCTCAAAGAAATGTTCATGCACCAAAAATAATTAATTTGCACAAAACAAATATTTCTATTATAATCCTCTTGAAATGACCTCAGACACGAAAGTGATTGGAAGAACTTCTAGAAAAAGCATTGGTACTGGCTGCGGTGCAGGTTATATGGCAACCAGCTATTTTGCCATATTTTACCGTATGTTCACTTTATACCACTTATTCTGTAAAAAATATTTCATAATCGTCTACCGATGGATAGCAACTCAAAATGTGTTACGAATAGCCATATTTCATAATTATTTACGTAAATATGTACTCAGTACATGCAAATATGACGCCATGTGTAGGAGTACTAAATGGTATCCCTTCGTGTTATACATACTTTGCTACAAAGACGGCGGATATATTGTCGTTCGGCGAAGACTGGTTAGTTAAAGTGTCTGTAGTTTCGAAGGTTTTGGTGCCTTTTTGCTAAATTTACAGGAGGAATAAGATATTTGTGTGGCTTCTAAACATGAGATTGGCGTTAAAAGATGTGAATAATTACTGCTGTGAAGTGGGAACTATATCCTTGCGGCTTAGGCGAAGAGTGATGTTCATCGCGTATAATTTAAAAAAATACCGAACCTGACTTTAACTAACCCCTCTTCGCTCACTCGATATACTTCCCGTGTACTTGTGGCAAAATACGTGTCATCCGAAGTGTCCCAATTAGTATTCCTCCACATGACGCCATCTTGATCAACTGTAGTGAGTATTTAACGAATAATAATTAAATATGGATTTTCACTTTGGACTGTTCGTTGTCACCAGATGTTTATAGAAGTGCCTGTAACCGGAAATAAATTAAAACTTATAAGAATTGGAAAGAGTTTTGAATAAAGCAATAAAAAAAGGATGTTCGAGGCAACACCAACTACGGAACCGCAACCATTAAAGTCAGGTTATTATTTTTTATTACACGCGATGCACATCGTTTAACATTCATACCATGTGCTTGTTTTCAACACAGAGGGAGCAATTTGGCTCGTGTACCTTCGGGTCCTTTCATCGAGCTCTACATAAACTATACTGGAGTAACTACTTAGGGTTGAAAGATAGACGCCAGAGCAAATATTTAAACTCGTTTGTCCACTTCCAGTCTAATCCAATGTGGACCAAATTTTCAGTTCTAACTCAGTTTTATACGCTCGATATCGCTGTGTGGCCCGTTTTTTGATTCAAGTCTTAATTCTTGAGTTATTCATTTAAGAGTATACCGCACTCTGCATACAATAGAAAATGCTGCAAATAATATTTACGTTTTTAGCAAGAATTAAGACATAAATAAAAAAAACGGGCCACACAGCGATATCAAGCGTAGAAAACTGAGTTGGAATTGAAAATTTGGTCCTTATTGGTTTAGACTGGAAGTGGACAAACGAGATTAAGTTTCCTACTCTGCTCCCTAGCTTCACATATTCATGAAATTTTCATTGGCTGCAGTCAGTCCAGTATCGTATTAATGGAGGTCGATGGCTCCTTCACTTTCATTGCACACTTCAGCTTAACTTATCGAATAGTGTACGAGTACCATCCAATCACTTTCAACACTACTTGGATACAATATTTTTTTTACAACCCTTTGATTATTTCAGTTGGATCGTCTACGCACTCATCAAACTGCTTGTTCAAGATTTTGATTCTATGTTTATTGAATCGTGTACGAGGGGCTTAACGTTGAGAGATTAACGGCTTGTTTAAAAGGAGGAAGAGAGTAAAGAAGAAAGTGAAGATGAGCCTATAGATGAAAGGGAAGCACTTTTGCGACAAATTTTGAAAGAAGAAGATGAAGAAATGCAGCAAATAGTATTTTAAAAGAAGAAGAAAACATGACAATGAGAAGTTAATTTTTTAGTGAACTGTAAAGTTCAGAATTTTCAATGAGAGCAAGCAATATAAACTTTAAATGGTTTTGTTTAAAACAAAATGAAATCCTCGTTATATCGAAATTATCATTCTTCAGATTTCTTTTGTGTTCATTTTTGCTTCAGTGATTAGTGATTTTTAAAACCAGTACTGGTATCCAAGGTACACGATATTCCAGTTAATTTGAAGATTGGTTTTGAAGGAATAGAAGAGTCCAGTATTCTTTATCTATGGTCCAGACTAGATGAACTACTTGAATTAAAATAGGACACAGTTTTCTTTGCGACGTAGATTGTGTTTTTGCCAGATGGAGTTAATGTAGCAAAGGAAGCAATAAATGCGTTCGATTTCTCATGTTAATAGTTGAACTAAGCGAATGATGATAAATACAGTTTGCATTGTGTTTGTGGGCGCCTGTGATAAAAGACTATCGTATTACGAAGGAGTTGTTTTCGTTAAAGATAAACTTTTTTTTTGAGTTAATTCATTCGTAAGGCAATGCCCTTGGTGAACAATTGTAGAACTCTTGTATTCATATGCACAGCAGAATATAAAGAATGAAAGTTTTATTTTTGATATTTCGTTTGTGTACGTTCTTGTTGCAATGAGCAAGTTATGGGGTTTGACAAGACATGCTCAAGCGCGTTAATTTTTGTGATGTGGAAGTTTTTAGTAACGATCAAATAACTAAGAACATATTTTCAGTAGTATTATCGACTTTGAACTAATGAAAAATTTTACATTTGACCAAATTTGTTTTCAAGATTTACATGTTTTATTTATGTACATACGGCAATGAAATTTTAGGATTCTCTTCCTAAAATATTCTCCTATTTAGAAGATATTTATTTTACAATTATAAGTGAATTGAAAATATTTCAAGGGAATGTTTTTACGAAAATAGAAAACTTATTCTTCAGCTTCATATATGAAGTACATTCCATTTGAAATATTTATTCTGGTTAAGAAGAACTTTGTAATGAATTGGCAAAGATACTGCAACAACATATATTATTATTATCCACAAGTGAAGTTTCAAGAAGTTAGCTTTTGCAGTGACTCTTGTCTTTATTCAAGACATGAACTATTTTTATTTTACAACATATTTGTTGTTGTATTTTAACATTAATTTTTTCAAGTTGATAATTTAAGGCACTGAGAAGTTTTCAGTAACGAATGTGATGTATGACGCCGTGTGTCCTGCAGTGCAATTCAACGAGTGTGCAGTGAAGAGAGTTAGTTGCAATCCAGTGAGAAAAGAAAGAGCAAAGTGCGTTTTTTTTCTGCGAGTTTTTCAGAAAGTGAGCAAATAAGTAATCTTTTACGACTATGGATCGTAGCAACTGCTTTCCGGGACGGTTTTGCACATTTTACAGACGACGACATTGGCCATTACTTTGGACAGGATCAGGACTCGATATTGCTAGTGATGACGCGATCTATCTCCCTTCAACAAATCAAGCTGTACTTCCTGCAGAAACTCAAAACTCTTTAAGGACCGAGTGGCAACTAAACCAGAAGAACGTAAATAAAACAGTGCGTGAAATTGCCTACTGGAAAAGCGAAATGGAAAGTGACGAAAGCCAAACACAAGAGAAAGAAGAAGAGATCAAATCCATCACTTTGAGTGGTCCCTTCAGTAGGTATAACATGATGCCGTTTATAGTCAAAGCAGCCAACAAAGACGACAATGACTTACTTGATAAAAGCTTGAGAAACGCTTATCTTCACCTGAAACGAGTGAAACATTATTTAAAGGTTTTAAGAATGAACTATTGCTGAAAATAGGTAGCACCTCCCCACACATTGCCTCAGTAGCACCTCCACCACCAACCGATCCACCAGCTGAGGTAGAACAAGTAGTTCACGAACTAGAATCAGCTGAACAAGAACAAGCAGTTGCTACAGTAATAGCATCAACTGAAGGACAACCACCACAACATGATGATGATGTTGATGAAAGGAGAAGACGACGAATGATAATCATTGCAGCCACCCTTGGGACAGGTGCGTTCTTCCTTTACTTCAACCACAGAAGGTCTCTATGAAACATAAAAACTTGAATTTCTTGTTACTCTGTTTACCTGCAAATAGTCTCAGCTTGATCTAAATCTTCAGTAAATAAGATCGATCTGTTCTGTTCGATGACTATTTTAGAAAACATGATTACATTTGGTTTCACTCCTAATTTCGATTCAGTGTTAATGCAAGATGGTTTAAAACAAACACTATCTGGTTTTTTTCCATGAGGGATATACAAAAAAATCTAATGAACCATTTATGTTAAGTAAAAAAAAACTGTTTTGGAAATACTTGTTCTCACGAAAATTGCTTATTAATTATTTTTGGAAAAACTCATCAATTGAAGGGAGAGACTTTATTTTTGCTTTTTGCATTTAATATTTTTTTCAATTCTTTTCTTATTTTCAAAATTAATCTCTTTTGTTCAATTATTATTTACTTTAATTTTTTCTTGTTGTTGCACTTTGCTATCTTTCATTTATTATTCAATTAATTTTTCACATATTGTTCTCTCTTTTTATTTTGCAAGTGCAATAAAAATTTGAAATAATGTAAAGCTTTTGTGGTGTAAATAATCAAAGAAAATTGTACTGCTTTTCAATATCAAATAAAAAGTTAAAAAGCAAACTTTTTTTCTTCTGTCTTAATAGTCTATTTCAACTAATATACACGGAGAATGTTGTACGTTTAAACTTAAAAACATTTCCTATATTAAGTGGAGCTAATGAATAATTTGTTATTTTAGAAAAGTAATATCCAACGAAGTGAAAATGGGTTTTTACTAGCAGCATTATAACTGGTAACTTATTCCAAGATGCAGGGTAATTATTCTAATTGCTCCTACTTTGCTATGGAAAACACATTAGGCCTCACTTATAACCAAGAGAAACTAATGTGTTAGGTGTGTACCTCAGACCTTCTTGAAAAGATGAATTAATATGTTCTTTCAAAGAAAACTTATTATGCAATTGATAGTTCTCATATATATCGTTGGAATACTGCTCTGATAACTGATGCTTGAACAAATTTATCCTCAATAGTGAGTGTTTCCAAGCTACGCTCAAAAGTTTTTAAAGAACAAATTAAGGATTCAAATTTTGACCACCTATCAAAAACCAAGTATTTTCTTAGAAACAATGTAAATCTGTTATTTGGAACAATTGTAGGATCATGACTCATTGACTCCGAGGAAATTAATGCAATGACGTGAATTTCAGAACATAACACAACTCTCAATGAACTGACACTACTATAAAAAGTGACAGTCACAGACACTTTTTCTACTTTAGTGAAAGCGGCAACCATGAGCCCAGCTTGCCTACGTCACGCGAGGGTTTATGGCTTTATATCCAGGCATGTTTGAGTATCCCGGGAAGGCCTTTTTTTTAAATTTTTTGTTTATAAGTTTTGTCTTCCCTCTGCGTGAGAGCTATTTTTTTATTCAGAGGAAGACTAGTGCTATGGTTTTTCCGGTTTTATGGGTTCAATATAGGAATAGTTTTTCCTTTATGCAAATGTCGATATGTAGATCCAATTTTTATTCAAGTTTTGGAAGCATATCATTATAAGAGTTTTGCATTCATAATGTTTACTTTGTCTTTGACATCATGAAGAATGTCGTTAGTTAGGTAGTTGAGTTCTTGTGGAGTTTTGTTGCCGACAACAAGACTATAAGATTTTTTTTTTCTATTTTGATAATTTATTTACTGAGTCTCTTCCTTTTACTAGCCTGCCTCAGTGTCAGTGTAAGATTTCTACCTCTAGCTGGACTTGAATCTGGATTTTTTAGTGGTGTCCACCTCAAGACGCTGAGCTCAATATATGTCCACAGTATAGAAGACTGCTTTAATCGGATATTTATTCTTATCTAGTTACTGGGAATTTTTGTCACATTGCCGATCACCATTTTCTCTAACGAATGATTTTTTTTCTGTTCTAAAAAGGCTGAAAAACTACCTTCGGTCATTTATTTCCGATGATTGAATCGTCTCGTTGATGATTTGGCTGTGGAGCGGAAAGAGGTTAAGAAAATTTCTATTGACGATCTTGTTAATGATTGCTAAAATGAAGCCATTAGAGCTTTTCATCTGATGTAACTAACACTTTACAAAAGAGTTACCAATTAAAATTTCCTTATTTTTTGATGACAGACATGAGTATGATTTGTTTTATAGCTATATATTAACAGCAAAGAGATGCATGTGAATTACTTATATGCAGAGTATGAAGTAAAAACTACGCTTCGACATACGTGTGATGCGCCAAGTGATATAGCATATAAGGTATATCCTAAATGATCTTGTCCCCCCCCCCCCCGCAAGCAAAAACTGAAATGGCGCCACTAGTGAAGACCCTGTGTTTTATAAAATAAATTTTAATTAATTAAAACAGACATTTAAGTCCAGTGTCACAAAACAATTTTATCCCTAGATTACTTAATCCGTGTATTAACCTACGAGTCATAGAAGAAATATTTACTGATGATGAATTCTATTCACTAAATTCTTTCCTGCCACCTGGTGTTAGTCCGTCGAACTAGAAACGAAATAATGCTGGTATGCAATAGTTGTTCCTATATTTAATTTTGATACTGAATAATAGCATGAAGTGCAAGCTAAGTGTCTGATACTTCACATTACTGGGCAGCAATAGATTAAATGTGTACACAGAATCTGAAGCTTGTGAATTCTGTATCTGAGAGCCATAACGCGTAAGTGCAATTTTGTCTAAAACGTGATGAATGGAGTTTTATACAATATTTGGAAATCCCACTTCATGGTTGCATGATTCTTGTTGTTAATGGTTGCATGATGTTAAATAATTTTAAAAAGTAAGTCTACTACGTAGTTTGTCCATTTAGTTTCTATGTGAAAGGAAGTAGTTTTTTTTCTTTCGAAAAGAAAGATTTGTAACTTACACAGTTCTCGCTCTCAGGTACATATTTTTTATCTAGCTTTCAAATAATTCTTCTGCGTGATGTTCAAGGTTCTTTTGTATAGCAAAGTATCGCGAGCAACTAAGACCCCTAGGATCAGAGGTTTCATCTTGTCTGTGTCAGGCAGGTATTTTCGTTCACAAATAAAGAAAATTCAAGTATAAACTAGAGACTTTTATTTCTACTTTACAAGGTTGATTCATGGATAGTCCAAACATACGCCTCTAATAGGATATACGATCACCGCAGACAGCAGCAACGACTCACAACAACGCTGCCTGCTGTTAATAAGACTCTTGAATAACCCCATTCGGATTGGGTCCATTGTTGGCAGAGAGCCCTTTGAAGATCTTGCAGACTTTGTAGAGGGATAAAAACATCAGGTATGACTGGACCCAGAGCATCCCGCAAGTACCCTCTTGGATGAAGGTCAAGGAAAACTGCTGGTTATGTCTCAAGATCCAAGAGTTTGATTGATTGTTATTGTGTTCCGGGGTACAGTGGTATAGAACATGTCAATTATACATATATAATACAATGATCATGACATCAAATATTGAGCATAAAAGTAAAAATGAATAATACAAAACAAAGTGATAACGGAGTTACAACAAGAATTTAACATAACACAATAAAATGAATAAAACAAAATATATAGGAAAATTACAACAAACATTAAACACGAAAGAATAAAAATGGATAACACAATACGATATGACACCCAAATTACAGCAAATTCTTAATATAAAACAGTAAAACTGAATAGGAAATAATAACCTATTATGATAGCGAAATGACGACAAAGATATTATGATAACAATTGAATCATTTTTACAATAACATAATAATAAATAAAAACTAAAGTAAATACGATCAGATATATACATGAATGTTCAATATAAAATTGTTTAACAGCTTTGTAAGTGTGAATACTCATCTACACTGTAATAAGAGTTCCTAGTTAGACGTTTCTTTAGTAATTGTTTGAATGTGCAATGGTTGTATGAGTTCTTTATCCAATTAGCAAATTTGTTGTACAGTTTAATCCATATGTATATAAATGAACTGGCGTACTTAGATGTGCTGTGGTATGGAATAGCTAGATCTGATTTTTGTCTAGTATGATAGGCATGCTTGTCATCATTATGTTTGATTTTATCTTTTTTGCTGTGTATTAGACATAGTACTTCATAAAGATATCCGCATGGTACAGTCATTATGTTCAACTGTTTAAATAGTCCCCTGCATGAAGTGCGTTTAGATTTCCCAGTGACTAATCTAACGGCGTGCTTATGTTGTATAAATATTTTGCGTATGGTCTTTTTGGTACACCAAAATGCTATTCCATACCGTAGCAGAGAGTGAAAAATTGCATGGTATATAGATACTAAACTAGGTTTGTCGAGAATAATAGTTAGGATTCGTATCTGGAAGATAACCGAAGAAAGTTTATTAGCTAGGTGACCTGCATGTTCATCCCATTTTAATTCATCATCCTCAATAATGCCAAGAAATTTTGTCGAAGTAGAAAATTCGATTTCGGTGTTCATTATGTTGATTATCGGTGGAGATTTGATACTTAATTGGTGCGGGTGAAAGTGAACGCAATTAGTTTTTTTCTGGATCTAAATTAAGTTTATTAATATTGAACCAATCTGTAAATTGAGATAACGTTCTGTTCTGCTGTATTTCACTATTTGTCGATTTTAGTAAAACATTGGTATCTTCAGCCTAGATAGTTGCTTTTCCCTTTGATAGATTTTCGGGTAGATCATTAATATAGATTAGAAATAATAAAGGGCCTAGAACTGATCCTTGTGGAACTGCTATGCTTTGTTTCATAGGTGAAGAATTTACTTTACTCCCTGTTATCGCTGCCATATCACTGAGATATACAGATACAGTCTACATGGTCTTCAATTAAGGTAGATGTCACCCGAAACTAGAAAACCTACACATCCGTACGTGTTTCTCGTGTCTTTACATCTCACCAAATGTATACCTATTTTTTTTAAAAAATGAAGATAAACTAGCAAATGATCAAGTCCATTCCAAGTCGAAACTGGAACTTGAGCACCATCCGCTTGATCTAACAAAAAAAGGAACTATTACACTTTAATGTCATAAGAGGTAAGAAAACAAATCCATAAATGAGAGAAGTAGGTCTATGTTACACTTGAATCTTATTCAGTGAATGGAGTTCACCAAATTAGTTTGTAATTACTGATAGTTTTACTTTCTCGAGACTATGAATTGTTCTTGTGGTCGTTTCGTGTATTCTTTATTACGGTTGCAACAATATTTGCGGACTAAATACGGACAAATTAGTTTAAAGGCTATCTATTTAAATAGAATAAAACTCCGAACAATTACTTGCGACACAAATATGAAATACACTCTTAATACAATTAACCTAAAAATTTCTTGCCGTTTTAGACGTCCCATGGGAAGACATGATCACTTATATAGAAATAAGTGCCTCAAGTGCTGAAAAAGCGATCGGAGTGGGAGTACAAACATTGACCGTGACCATGACAGGCGCTTTGCGCACTCATAGTAGTCATAGCTTGAGTAGTGGTGAAGGAGAATTGAGGTGTCGAAGCAGCTCGCTCGGTGCTATCTAGTTATGACTTGAAGGTGGGTTTCTCCTCAGCCGATTCAATTCGTCGAATACGTGAAGACTTTGGAGATAAGCTGCGAATGAACGCACCATTAGTTCTAGAAATTCAGATCAGCAGATTTTTTTCCCTGTGTAACGAAGCCCGCATGGGCATCCACAGGCCATGGAGGTACCATAGAGCAGAACAGCAGTGAAACGTGTGGTGAACTTCCCGAACGCTTCCAGCTTATTTATGAAACAGTCAGACTTCACCTGTACCACATAGGGAAGACGTACAAGTTGAGCAAGTGGCTGGGCATCCTACATACTGTCGGAAGCCAACAGGGACCAACGAGTGACAGCCTGTTTGTCATTGTTTTATGAGCACTGCAACACATCCATATTGTATCGAGTGCCCACCAGTGACGAAAAGTGAGTTCTGTATGAGACTACTCCCACGCGTGCCAAACATTGGTTGTCACCGTGGGATGCTGAGCCTCAACACCACAAGACCGACTACCTCTATACCCACGAAAGATTAATTATGTTCTGTATCTGGTGGACTAGTTGTCAAGTGGTGCACGACAAGCTGCTACCACCGGACGAAACCTTCTATGTATCTCTGTACTCGCAGCAGTTGGAACAGGCACTCTAGCAGACGAAACTAACATTGGTGAATAGCAAGTACCTTCCCGACAATGTGACGCGGTTGGCCAGGGATAATATACAGTGACTTGCCTGGAAAACTGTGCCATCAACCTCACTCTCCGGACCTTGCGCCAACAAATTATCACCTCTTCCATTCCTTAGACAACCAACTTCGTGGGAAATCCTTCGCCAATGGGGTAGACTTGCAGTTCTTTGCATGCAAGATCCCCGCTAGTGCATCCCGCAGCTGCAGGAATGTTGTCAAAATATGCGGATGGGGATTACTTTGAGGACTAAAGTGAGTGACATTTTCTGTATACCTTTCTGTTTGTATCAAAAACAGCAAGACTTTTTTGGTTACTTTCTAATCCTATATAATTGTTTACATTTGCATCTTCTCTGTTGTTAAAGTCGGAGGATATTCTCTGGTCATTACGTTTCAATACGTTTGTGTTTGTAAAACATCGCTAGGCGATAACAAATGCTAGACTATTATACAGTTTAATGCTGTAGGAACATTTTGCATTTGTGTGTAACGCGAAAGTCTTCATAAATGGTGTGATATGTATTTGTGGAAACACATGGGTTTAAAATAATTAACAATCAAAAACTGGCCAAGTGAAAAGTACGGATATTTAGTTAATTTTTGCAAAGTACGGTACGGACACTGACAGAGCCTTTAAAATACGGACATATGGTAACCCTACCGACAACGCAACTGTAGTATTACATAAAAAAAAAAAAAATGAAATATTGCAAGTGTTTCGATAACATTATTTTGTAACTTCGAGCAGGCGTGTAAATTTTACTAGCTGTAGTTTCAGAGTAAATTTGCTTTGTAAAAAAATCCTATTGTTGTTTGAGGTAGTGTAATCTTGCAGCAAGATTCTTAAGCTTTCCTACTTGTTTTCCGTTAGCAAGTTCCTATTCCTAAGATAGTGTCATACAGTAGCAAAGGATTTTAATTTTCGATTCTTTATAAAGAAAAATCTTATTGTTATAAATTATAAGGTAATGCCATCTAGTAGAAAAAATCTTAACCTTTCTGATTGTTGAATTAATTTACACTATAAGATTGTTTTATATTAATCAATCAAGGTAGGTGCAAATACAACTTAAAATGTCTTCCATTTTTATCTTTGTAATTAATGTTTCAGTAAGAAATTTTTAATCCTTCTGTTATGAAAGTTATTTACTTTGGTTACTTCATGTAAATAAGAGTACTAGACTGGAATTTTACATTACAGAAAATTGAGTCGATTAAAACATGGGTGTGACTAATTTACTGACAAAGTCAAATTTTGTGCCACCGTCGAAATTATTGACGCCACTGGAACCAAAATACATCAACAAGTGTGGCAAGAGGTAATACACATTGAGAAAGAAAACCTAAATATTTATTTATGTTAAAAAATCATTGGTATCAATTCACAACGATTAGTTAACTAGGTTTCGAAATTTCGCATCGCGTGTGCAGTTCTAAATACAAGCATCAAAATTTACCAAAAACGTGCTGTCGGGGGTACTACATGTTGACCACATATCAATTGGATATTCCAATTTTAACTTACGGAACTATTAAGTTCATCGCATTCGTAAGCCATAGAGTAAGAAAGAAGCGTTCGCAATTGAATTCAATACTGGGCAAGATCAAACCAGTTTTTATCATGTATATTTACCTCTCGAAGATCCCGTCTACTGTTGTCATCTCAACGACGTCTAGATGTTCCCAACAGGCTGTTTCCTTTCGGCAAAACAATCACGATGGAATACAATCTTTGTTTTCCCCCATGGTACATGGCATGCCCATCTTAACCTCCGTTATTTCGTTATTCTTGTAATATCGGGTAAATCATACAGTCTGTGGAGTTTCCCATTATGCTATCTACCCCATTCTGCGATTGTGGCGTCCATTTTAGGCTCGTATACCATTCTCAAAACCTTATTTTCAAATTCACGCAATGCGTGTTCATTTATCAGGATCGTATTCCAACTTTGGCATTCATAAAGTATTACCAGAGAGAAAGGAATTAATTCACTTCTCTCTGCTTCTAGTGACCTGCCTGCCACATTCGCCAAATTTTATTGTCATTCGACATTCTGTCACTATATGCAAGATAGTTTGTGTGTCCGCTCCACATTACAAAGTTCTGAATTTGTATTATTTTATGTACGGTAAGTGTTTATTTAGTTGTTAATATTTCAATCTAATTCTGTTTGTGTTTATTACCTCTTTGGGTAATCTATCCTTCCAGTCATATTTGTTTCATCTTCCGTTATGATATTCTCTGTAAGTTGTGTTGGGTGTCTTTTCGAGTTTCTCCCAAATGTCGTATATCATCGGATGATTTAAGAACACGTTTTATATACAGTGACTAGCAGAATTATTCGGGAGGAACCTATTATTCACATTGAAGGGTTCATAGTGACGAAATGAAAAACAATTCTATACATGACATTGCATATCAACAAGGAATAGTGTCTGTAGACAAAAAAACACGATGAAGCGATTAGTTACTGTGTACAGTAAGAATAGAAATGGAAACCACGCCGAATTTTATGCTGGCAAAATTTTTCGGACGAGTCACGTAGGCCCTATGCGAGTACTACCAAAGGCGGCGCTGGAGTTGAGGGTTGTGTTAAGCACTGCAGTCATTCGCTCGTATAATACGGCAGGTTAGTGGTACGAACAATGGGTCGAAAAGGAAATAACACGACGTTTGAACAGCGACAATTAGTCATTTTTCATAATGAAAAAGGAAAAAGCTGCAGAAAAATCGTCGATATGCTGCAAATGAAAAAAGCACGGTACTTGATATTACTGTATTACGCGATACAAGGTTGAAGACAGAATTGATTCCCTCCCGAACACAGGACATTTTCTGAGAGAGGCGAATCAACAAAAGTTAGAAAGCTGAAAAAGTATCCATGAGGAAATGCTCCAAAAATTGCTGCGGAGGTAGAACAAGAAATGGGGATCAAAGTCAGTCCCGATACAATTAGAATGATGCTGAGGAGAGCTGATTTTCACAGCCGCATGGCAAGAAGGAAGCCCTTCATCAACAAAGCTAATCGAAGGAAATGAGTAGCATTTGCGAAAGAATACCTTTACAAGGATGTGAACTGGTGGTACGAAGAACTTTTCCGGACTAAAGCAAGTTCAATATCTTCTGTTCTGATGGAAAGATAATGGTGTGGAGGAGACCCAATGCAGAGTTAGAGGAACCAAATCTACAGCCTTCAGTGAAACACGGAGGGGGAAGCATAATGATATGGGGCTGCATGTCAGTCCCCGGGGTAGGTGAGTTGGTGTTCATCGAACAGTCTACGAACAAACACCTCTACCTTTAAAGTCTCAAATATAACTTGAAGAGTGCAGGAAAACTGGGGATATTAGAGACATTTACATTCTACCAAGACAACGACCCAAAAACACACAGCTCATATTGTACAACGGTGGTTACTTTACAATTGCCCGAAGGTGCTCCACCCTCCCCCACAGTCACCAGATACGAACCCCATTGAGTATTTGTGGGATAAATTAGAGACAAAAGTAAGGAAGACGCAAGTAACTTCAAAAGAGCAGCCGAAGGACATGC